>PVKA01011224.1:0-28244 GCA_004027165.1 Ctenomys sociabilis
TAAGTGGAAATGTGACTGCAGAGGGCTGATTCAGGGTTTGCAAGTGCAGCGTGCTGTCTAGCATTCCTTTCCTGCTTTTCTCTTGTGAGCCCTCAGGAAACAAAGCTTGGGGTTGAAGGAGTGGCCTCAGCAGATACACTTTATTTGATTAGTGTCCTGCCTGCTCTGCTTTTCCTTGGGTTCATTGATCAAGATGATTGCCTTTGCTGTCCTCCATTGGGCCAGGCAGGAAGAGGAAAGGGGTCATTTGCCAGAGATGTGACTCCTCAGGGCAGGCCTATGTCTTTGAATGCACAGTTGGCTGGCTTGTGAGTGACCTACGGTGTTCAGTAATAAAAATAATAAAATGAGTCAAATGGCCCTTCTGTTAGAAGAAATTTCCACTCTACCCGGATTCCCAGGCTGTAAAGCTGGATTTTGACACAGCTAGTGAACTGCAGAAGATGGTAAAATAGTCTCCCCAGAGAAAAGGTAGGTGATCCATAGCTGGAAGAATTTTAAAAGGGATTTGAACACATCTTAACAATAGAGAAGATAAGTAAAACTTGTGTTGTTCATGGATAGCAGAGCATAAGTTTGTGGCTTGGTTTTAATTCTCTCTAACTCAACTTTGTGATGTTTTAATTCTAAAAGCATGCATATTTTTATTTTTATAGTAATTTAAAGATTAATATCAACTTCACTAACAGGAAAATGGACTCATATTAGAAATACCACATATGTCTTGCTCTAATATGTTTGCCAAGTACATACAAGATTTAAAATGTACTGATAAAATGAAGACACAACATTTGATAGAAAATGTTGAAATGTGTTCATTTCTCCTGTGGAAAATAAAAGCATATTTGGGTCCATGAAAAGACATAGCCAAACTGAAAGGTACTGAGCAGGCAAGATATATTTGATGTTTTGGGCAAAGATTTGATATAAGTTCACAGCATAAAAAATGCACAAGTCACCAATTCATTTCAGTTATTACTGGTGAAAATTTGCATTTAATGAACCAGCTAATGAAATCAATAAAACTTAAATGAAAAATTCTGTATGGTAAAAAGAATAATAATTATTGCTATTACAACAATTTATTAACTTCTTTTTTTCTCAATAAAATGTATCATCCTGAAAATATGCTGGAACCTAAAGGATTAAGATTTCCATGCAAAACCTGATTTAAAACATTCTTAATATGTCTTCTTCAATCTTCTGCTTTATAAAGTAAAAATGTATATATACTTATAGCTGAAAATGCATAATTCATGATGGTATAATTTAGCTTATGTTTCACTTCTCAAATGCTTCCTATGCACTTTAATGGCATAAATAAACTTTCATATAGGATCTAATTGGAAAGAAAAAAGTATTTATAAGGTTTTTGTGGCATATAAAGAAATAAATTTTGAACTGTAAATATCCCCCTCTCTATTACTTGCAATAAGGCTTCTGTTTGGTCATATCTTATTTACCAAACAAGTCCAGATAATACTTAAAATAAATTATTTTTCAAAATTAGTTATTTCATATAGTCTATTATTTAAAACTGCTTCCTCATGCTGGGGAAATAGCTCAGTAAAAGAAGAACTTCGCTGCCGAGCCCAAGGTCCTGAGTTCTTGAGACTACCTGTGATGGCACATACCTCTAATCCTAACTCTTAGGAGACTGCAAATGGGCGGATCACTCTGTGTTTGATCTAGTAGTGAGACCCTGAACACCCTGTAGACCCTTCCCTAAAATACAGAAAGAAAAGAAAAGGCCATGAGTTCAATCCCCAGGATTGCAGAATAAATAAACAAACAAACAAACAAACTGCTTGTTCTACTTACATTTATTCTTGCCATATTTTATATGTATGATATTTCTTATCTGAGAACATTGCATTGTAAAAATAATGGAATATTTATTTAGCTATCACAAATCAAAATATACTATTTTATGAATATTAAATGTCTGATGGCATATCTTAAAATCTTATTTTTTGCGAAAATTTTAACCTAAGAGACTGACTCATTTCTCTTTTGCCATAAAACTGGACAGAAGAAAGTTGTATTAAATTGGTTGACTTATAAATGGTGTGAATGAAATATTTCAAGTAGATACTAATGATGAATGTAGAGTAACATTTGTTGGCATTTTTCTATGCTTTTTGTTTTGTTTTGGCATAGTGTTCTTCATGCACTGCAGGCTGGCCTGGGGCTCATTATGTATCTCTGGCTGTCCTTGAACTCCTGCTCCTGAGTGCTGTGTTTATAGCCATGAAAGCTACCAAGCCTGGAGAGTATAATTTATTATTTCAACTTCAGCAGTAATTGTATTGATTTAGCTTTTTTGTCAAGAGTATTACCATTAATGTTACTTTAAAATAGTTTTCATTTAAAAATTGTCATTTATGTAATAATCACAGGACAGAATTATGATTACATCATACTTACATCACTATGTTCTAACAAAATTAAATATTGGAGTCATCCCGTACAGTTGTATTTTTTAAGACTATACAAGGGCAAGCTCAGAAGAAAGCAGGGAATACTGGTCCAAGCATAGCCAGTTCAGTGAGATCGAGGATTGGCATGCGATGTGAGCCAGTTTTTGGCTTTCACATAGAAATACGCCTAGTGCCGTGCACACCTATAACCCCTAGCTATTTAAGAGGCTGTGAGCAATGCCAAATTCAGACCACTTGTGATGATTCATACATTGTGTCAGCTTGAGAATTGAGAAATTTAGAAGTTTAAGTAACTCAGCAGGGAGCCAGACTCTTCACTTTGTTGGCATCCTGAGCCCGTGCAAGAGGAGGGCACAGAGACGTGCGAGCAGGCAGCCTGCATAATACAGAAGGAGGACCAGAGGCTTTGACACTCCCTATGTGCCCCAGCTGCTTCTGCTATCTTTTGCCACCTTAAACTCTTGCTCCTCACCACACCACCTTGTCTTGGGGCATGCTGACTGTGGACTGAAACCTCCACCAATTGTGAGCTAACTAAACATTTTCTTCTTTAACTGTTCGTTTAGTTATTTATTATTTTGATTATTGTTATTATTTTATTTCTTTTCATGTGATTGGTACAGGGTCTCACTATGCAGCTCTGACTCCTAGTGATCCTCCTGTTTGCAACCTCCCCAGCACTGGGATTACAGGTTTGCACACCTTGTCTGGGTGTACAGCTCAGCACATCTGGGGATGGGGCAAGCATGGCATGTGGTACTGAGCATTGAACACTGGTCTCCGTGCTTGCCTAAGCAGGTGCTTAATCTGCTAAGCTATCTCACCAGCTCTCTTTTTTTAACTCTGGATGTCAGGTATTTTGTCTCATCAGTGAGAAAAAATAAGCAAAACAGTATCTCTCACAGGGTTGAAGTGATTAAACACACAAATTATCTTCTGTATTTTATATAAAACGGCATTCTGGGTTTTGAGATTTTATATGCTAAAGAAAGTTTAGCAGCTTCTTCTGAAACTATAGAAAAGGTAGACTCCTCTTGACACATATACTTTCTAAATTAAGCTAATCTTCTAATGGGGAGTTAGTACTTTTTATAAGCTACTAAACACTATTTGTTATGAGCCAAATTAAAAATACATTTGAACTCCTTTTCTACTATACATCATAATCTTGGAATTGTTAACCTTAATATCCATTGCGATAACAAATAATCTAATTTCCACTGTATAGAGATTGTACTTTCAGTTTTATGATTGTCATTCCTCTTATTTCCCAAATGACAAAAAACTGTTTTAAAGTGAATTGCCATTTCTACTAATGCTGTCAACTCTATTCATACAATGCTACAATCAATAAATAAGTATTGAACTCCTACAGTGAGTCAGACTGTAATATAACTGCCAAATGTTTTTAAAAAATAAAAGCAATGAATGACTTTTTTGAAATTCAGAAAGAAAATTAACAAACACTGAAATACAAGGTGATGAAAAGGAACAAGGGCCATCAATCAGCTCTGATATAACCTGGGACAGGAGCATGTGGCTGTGCTTGTGTTATTCACAGTGAGAAAAATGGAGAAGTCAAATATTTCAAGATATTTAGGAAGGAGTAAGTACTAAAGGCAATGGAAAGAACTGGTGATGGACACTAAAGGTTGAGAGGATGAGGTGGCGGACTCTGGAGTCATCCCCAGGATATGGATGAACAAGAAGTTATCCTTGTTCAGAAGGTAAATGATAACAATAAAGAGTTAATACTGTAAGCTAAATAATGACCTTGTGGAAACAGTGTTTGATTTGGCATTGTATGCAACTAAGTTGGATGGAAATTACTATGCAGCCAGGGAAGAACTCAGCTCCAAAGGAAGTTAGGAAAAAAATGCAGGTATCAGAATTGTGGCTGAGAGCACATCTGAACAGAGAAGGCCTCAAGATGAAATCACAGTAGCCTAACTCACACAGGTCCCTCAGGGATAAGAAGAACTGTAAATGGTACTAACCAGTCCTCAAAGTCCAGATAGGCATCACACACCCAAGTGGGAAATCATCCTTTCAAAACAAATGTTCCTATTTTAGAAATTGTGGATGAGCCAAGGTCAGTGATGCCAGCCCTATACCCTCGCTGTGTGCTCTGTTCCTTGTAGGATCAATATTAGCTAACCAGTCGTACCTGGAGCCTTACTGGTTGATTATATTTGAACCACATTTTTTTTTTTTTTGCTGAATTGGGGATTGAACTCAGGCCCTTGTGCTTGCCAGGGGAGCCCCTTTTCTACCGAGCCATCTTCCCAGCCCTTGAAGTGCATTGTGCACACATTTGTAACTTTGTTATATGAATTATGCCTGAAAATGCCTCAGTGGCAATCTACTTTGGGCTCCACCTATCTTTCAGGAACTGTTCTTATCTCTCAATAAACTTCTCACTATAAACTAGTCTTGTAATTTTTTTAAACCAGTGGCCACGTTTATTTTCAAAAATGGAAGTGAAGAATGAGGAGAAAGTTGGGCCTATTACTGAAGAAAATGCAAGATAAAAGTACATCCTGAGAACTTTTCAGCAGGCTACCATGAGGAAAGCCGTGAGAGCCAAACCTCTCCTGTTCTTCCCTGAATTTGTCCTTTAGGATTCATTCTTTCATTCCAGAGAACACAAATTAGAACACCTGAAATCTAGCAGGATGGGAGTTACATTTCTTCTAATCATTATTCTTAAATTTGAGTATTGTGTTGTAGAGACAAATGGACACAAACTCTTTGCAGATGAAATTTAAGAATTTTATGATGGTTCTGATTGTTTACATGGTGGTTCTTAAAAGAATTATGTATGAATTCAAGAAGTGAAATGGAGATAGGGCAAATAAAGGAATATTAAAAATATATTAAACCGTGAAGAGATTCTTTCAGTTTTTGATCAACAAAACGTAGGGCAAGACATGCAGAAAAGGGAGGGAGGATTTTCACTTACTCTAGATGAGAAGGAAATTCTCTCTATTGAGTGAGAATAACAAGCTACAGAAGCCTCACAGCAGTCAGGAAGGTAATGGCAGGAGAGGTCGGAGAGGCTCCCCCAGAGGCCAGATGAAAGCTCATTCCTGGAAGAGGTGGGCAAGGTGTACCACACCTGCACACCCTTTGATCCAATGAACTCCAGAGAACCAAAGGATGATTTACACTGCCTTTGTGAGCCACGGTGCTGGAGACATTCACTGAAAACTCCAGAAACTGAAAGACTTTGCAGGCATGAACACAGCCCAACTGTTCATCCACTGAGATGTGGAAGAACAGAGAGAGGCTGAACAACAAGTAAAGAAAGGGCCAACCTCATCACTATGGCTTCATCATGCAGACCAACAAACAGGGAGCGGTGACACAAAAAGGGAAACCAAAAGAAGAAGGAGAGGACTGCTCCTGAAAGCCACACCCTGCCCTAGAAAAAGACCAGTGTTTATTTTACCTCAAAAAAGAATCACTGAAGGTGTGAAGGCACAAAGATAAAGATGGCTGAGCAATTTGAGGATCTGGAGATGGCCAACTCTGCATTTAGAATTTCATACAATAAAATTCTCTCCCTGAAGACTGAAAAGGACTTGGTTCCCAATCCTCCACAGGATCTATGGTCTTTGCAAAGGTGGTGGACAACCAGTGAACTTCCTGATAGACACAGGGGTCATCTGCAACATTTCTCAGTGGACCCATCAATCATCAATCTGCTAATATAAAAGGAACCATGGGTAACGTAGAGCTCAAAGATTGGTAAGCCAAGATTTGTAAGGTAGGAGGCTGCAAGGTGGTGAACTAGATACTATATATGATAGACTGCTCAGTTCCTCTCAGGGAGGGATTTGTCAACTAAGTTCAGGGAAAAGATTGACTTCAGGGACAGAGGAATGCAAGTCCAGCTGCCACTACTATGACTGATTTTGGGCTTGACTGTCCTTTGGGAAGAAGAATGGAGACTCCAAGACTGGTAAACTGTGGTGGCTCCCAAGGGAAACATAAAACTGGCCTAGGTGATGGCCCCAAGAATGGTCAGAGGATAATCCACTCAGTCTAGCTGCCAATCACTCCCTTAACATGGTAACATTTAAGCCCGAGGCCCAGGTGTCACCCAGTGAGAGCCAGCAAGGAATCCAAACACACATCGAGAGACTGCAAAGCCACAGGATACTTGTTCATTGCTATTTTCCTTGGCACATGCCTCTGCAACCAGTCCAGCAGGTAAACCCCAGGTCTAGAACAGCCAGCCTCAGAACAATGGTTTGCATCCTTAGATTTTGCATCTTTTTGGTCTGAGACAGCCAGCCAGCATATACTTTCTACTGGGGATGGACCAGCACTGGAGAGTGCCGTCAGCTCATAGACCACAAGGTTTCAAAACTTACAATTTTTTTTGGAAAGCATTAGGCCAAGACCTCATGTGGAAACTGAGCTGTTTTGTTATAGCATGTTGATGACCTCTTTCTGGGATATAAAACCAGTGAGGGATGTAAGAAAGGTATGGAAGGACTGCTCATCCTCTGTGCTGGAAGGGATAGAGGATATCTCAGAAAAAGGCACATTTCTGTTTGTTTTGGTTCAATTACTTAGATTCTATTGGGCCAAAGGAAATAAGGCATTAGGGGTAAGCTTGCAGGCAGTAATCCGAAACATGCCTTAACCCAAGACTAGAGACAATTGTGGGGATACCTGGGTTTCTTTAGAATAGGGATCCCCCAACTATGTCGTCTGGTAAAACCCCTCTTTGAAGCTACAAAGGCAGGAGAAGAGGAACCTTTGAACTGGAGAAAAGAACAGCAGACCATCTCCAAGGCCCTAAAACTAAGCTTCAGGAGGGGCTGGCATTAGGTCTCCTGACCTGAGCAAGCCCTTTACTCTGTATGTGACCAAACAGAAAACTCCTCAGGGTTGTTCTAGTCCAGATTTTGATTCCTGCTAAACACCCATGACCTGCCTGTTAAAATAGCTGGAAGGGGAAGCACATGGTGGTGTCCTTCCTGGAGACCCCTCACTGAAGCTGCTGTCCCAGCCAAGAAGGTCGTCAAGCTAACTCTAGGCCAGGACTTGTAAGTATGGGTCCCTCGTGCAATGGTCACTCTTATGGATGCTAAAAGCCACCTTTGCATCACCACTACACCCCTCACATGATATCAGAGTTTTCCCTTTCAGACCCTTCATATCTGACTGAAGTTTCCAACAACTTATCAAACTGTGTGTGCCTAAGGTCTGTGACACAGGAAAAGCCTCTAAAGCCCTGTGTTTTGCCCTGAAACCCTTCATACCTGGTATTTTGAACTCCATGTATGGGATGTAAACGGAACATTTCTAAATCAGACCTGGAAATTAAAGCTATGGGACCAAGCAGAGCTAGCTATTCTTCAGTGCTTATGAAGCTGTCAGCTATTCCTACCTCAGTTATGCATGCAAAGGCTTAGCAGAAGAAAGTATACTAAGTATGACAAATATCTCTGTGAGGGGTTTTCCCAAAGGGGTTTTTGGTGGGGAAGTGATTGTAACTTTTACTGGGTTTCCAGGGCTTTTCCTGGGGGGTGCACCTATAAGCATATCTCAATTTACATGTTAATAGGATAATTCATCTCCAGGCTGTACGAGAAATTGTAACTAATGTGACTGCATGAGTACTGAACTCCTTGAAAAACTCAGTCTCAGATCTTACATGCAATCTGCCAGTACAGACAAGCTTTGGATTCTTGGCTGGCTGAGGAATGCAAAATCTGTGGGAATTTCAAGCTGACCAGCTTGTGCTCAGACATTGTCACTAGGGACAAGTGACATAGGAAATCACAGGAAGGATTCAGGCAGTATCTCATGTACCTGTCCAAATGTGGAAAGGCTAGGATCCAGGGAGCTGTGTGGAGGATGGTTCTGTCTTGGGGAATTTAAGACTCTGATAGGAGACATCTTAGTTATATTAAAATACACCTAATTACATCTTTCCTGATGCCCTTGGAATGCAATATGGGGCCTTAACACCATGACAGAGACCCATGTGAAGGACTTCCGGGAGCAACTTCCTGGATTTTCTGGACTAGAGGATATCAGTCAGTAGAAAATTGCTTGAGTTAAACATTGATGGTAGAACTCAATTGGAGACTCCTTAGAGTCTCAAAGGGGGAAAGAGAGAGGAAACTACCCCCCCCAGATTCCTCACAATGCCTGTGGTTTCAGTTGCTTAGCAACCCATGACTTTTGTCATGGGGCGTAACAGGCCTGGAAGTCTTGCCAATTTCCCTTTCCTCTAAATGCTGCTTGGTTTCTTCCGCAATCATGCCTAACATTGCCCAGCAAAGCGAGGCTGCACCCTGACAAGAAACTATAAAAGTGAAAGTAAATCCTTGCTTAGAGCTCTCAGGGTGACCTGAGTCCCTCACAGGGCCTCCAGGAATAACGCCACATCTTGGTCCTGCTCTGTGTCTGAGAGCTCTGTTTGGAACATCACTCATCTCCTGCTTCACGGTGTTTGGAACAGTTGTCTTGTCCGAAATGTACTTGAGGCAATGGCAGACTCAAGGCGTCCTATCACAGGCCCACTTGCTCTCCCACTATAAATAAGTGAAAAATTGAAAATAGAAGGTTTCTGATTGGCCCCTCTCATGGGGTTGAGAATTGATACGCATCCTGGACTCTCTGTCCTGTTTCGTATGTCAGCAAGACTGACAGCCTTTTTATAGTTAATTAACTAGTGTTAGCCCAGTCCTTACCTCTGACGGCAAGTAGAGGTAAAAACAACTTGACCAATTATATAAGATTTATTTATTTTTATTACTTTTTACATTCATTTTTTATTAATTTTATTGAGAAACAAATAGTAATGAGACAGTTTCAAAACAGATTCTAGGACAGTTATAGTAATTAATACACTGTGTATTGTTGTTTTGTAGTAGTTATTCCTAGTACAAGATACAGACATGATATCCTATCTAAACACTATTAGTACAAATCTTTCTTCTCATTGAATTAAGAGAAAATAGCTGTATACCTATGCTAAATATTTTGTATATACAGATAAATTGATGTAGTTAAGGGATGCTGGAAACCACCAGACTTTGGAACATTCAATGAATGGATGTGACTTCCAAATTTCAGGGAACACAGTTCTACTGTCAACTTGATTTCGGATAAATGGAAGTCATGTTTGACTTCTGGCCTCCATAAGTTTTGGGGGGAGTTTTTTTGGTGGTACCAGGAATCAAACTCAGGATCTTGTGCTTGCCAAGCAAGCACTTATTCCATTGAGTTATCTCCCTGGCCCCATGTAGGATTTTATATCCACCAAATTTATGTTAACTTTCCATAGCAGCTTTAAGAAATAAATAGTGATAAGGGGAGACTATGTGAGAAGTTCCATAAGCTGAGAAATACGTACAGGGACCTGACTGATGGAAACGCCTTTTAAACATAGAACTTGTAATCACGTGAATGAAATGGGCAAATAAAGTACTGTAGGGCAGGGAAGGTGTCTGGGCGGCGTAAGTGCCTGTCGAGCAAGCACAAGAAACTAGGTTTAATCCCTAGTGCCACGTGCTAGCGCAAGCCCCAGAACAGCAGGGACAGGGATGCTGTGCTGGCCCTGGAACAGGTATGGTGGCTCATGCCTGTAATCGCAGGGCTGGCGAGGCTAAGACAGGAGGATCGCTGTGAGTCCAAGTTGCTAGCAAATAAACAAAACAAAACAAAAAGGCTCTCATATGTGATACAAATATACTATCATTCCATTAGTGTTTATCAGAAATCTGTCATCTTGTGTCAACCAACCATTTGATCTATAGGTATGTATGAATTGTTATATATAGGCATGGTCTGCTTCATTGAAAAGAAAAATTTACTAGGTTGTTCTCACCTTGGATATTTTATAAATTCTATTCATATGCCACAGAAAAAATGGACACCCATAGAGAACATTGCATACAAATTTATGGGCTTCACAAACTCTCATGCAGTTCTTGTCTTGGGGAATTTTAGGAATTCTTTTGTAGGCATTCATGTAAATATAAGATAGGAAAAAATAGTGATAAAAAAAAACCAAGTTAAACATAGTAAACTTTTGAGCATGCATTCATTATTATTCACAAAATTAATAAAAAGTTATAAAGACTGAGAAAAAAATGACTACTATGTCAGTTACTCGTAGTGGGCTAAAGTAACAGGATTTGGAACTATGAGGATTTGAACTCAGGACCTTGTTTTTGCCAGGCAAGCACTGAGTTACATCCTCATCACTGAGTTATGACTCTTGTCTGCCTTCATCACTACATGGCCACAGAGAAAGTATTTTTTTAAAGACTGAGTTAGTTTATTTGTTTCGACAATCATTCTCTGTACAGGTAATCTCCAAGGACAGGCCCACTTCCAATTCCTTCTGTTGCTCTAACTGCAATATTTTACTTCTCAACACTGGACTAAAGAGCTAGATAAAAACATAGATCAAACTATTTGTAGTGTATCATCAGGTACACTACAAATACTCAGCAACTAAAAAGAAAGAGTTGTAATATGAACGACATTGCTGCATTTTTTTATACTTGAAAATACTGTTAGGTTTTTATATGAACCTGCTTCCCGGTAGTGTCTCATAGATGCATATGTTATTACCTTTGTTAATAGACAGATGTTGTAGAACTAGACAAAAATAAAATTGCAATGAGTGTTATAAGGGGAGTCTGAATTTTTCATTTTATGAAAACAAGTCTGTCTCTACTTACTCAGATAAAGATTTTAATATATTTATAATTTCTGTTATGGCACCAAAGTTCATATTCTTTGAGCAATTTTTGTGTTAGGCTAAGAAAATAAAACTCACTTAACTTTTTATTAATTTTGTTAAAACCTATTTAGATGATTAAGAAATTTCACTGACATGCATCTGGCATGTGTAGCACTGTGTAGCACTAAATCTTTGTAAAAGAATGAACATGAATATTGTCGTCATGTACATGGAGACTGTAAAGAATAATGTGCAGTGTTTGAAAGAAAACTTAATTTATAAAATCTCTTGTTTTTTGTTTTAATAAGCTATTCTATTTCAACAAAACTTTCCACATTTTATACAAAATTATTATGTAAACCAATTCATATTGTAAATATAATAATGAAATACAAGACCTAAATTTTAATACAGTTAGGCAATAATATACAGAAATAATCACTTCTCATTAATCACTTTGAATATCATTTTGGCCAAACTAAATTTTCACTTTTGAAGTCGGCAGGTAAAAACATCTATAACTACAACCAGATTTTGAAAGCCTCAGGATGAAGGAAAATAACAGCACGGAATGCATTATGCCAAAGTTCTGAGCTTGTCACTTCAGGTTTATCATCAATTCAATCCACATAATATATTGGAAATCTTAGTGAAGAAAAATCGTATGTGGTGTTCTCACCACACAAAAGCAGATTTCTGGTCTGATCATTCTTGGTATTGAGGAACTCTAAAATAGGAATTCATTGCAATTTGGTTAAATGAAGTAAGAGTGTTTATTTATGACCTCCTTTATTATATGACAAGTGAACATTGTGGAAGAAGAATAAATAAATGTAACTAAGAGCTTGTGTACATGAGTCAAGACATCTGGGGATGCACATGCAGCTTAGTGACAGATTTCTTACATAGCATTAAGCTGCTGAGTCCAGTCCATAGCGCCAGGACACACACACGCACGCACACACACACACACACACACACACACACACACAATCTGAGATATGTATTTCCCAAAGCATTAGTTTGACCTTAGTAGTGATCAATATAATTCACTCAAGGGTATTGTTGATTCTGATGTTTTTGCATAGGCATGTACTCTTTAAGGCATAAATACCAAATATCTATTTGAAATAATTGAATATATAAATTATCAAGCAAAGAAAAAATTCAAAATTAGTATGGAAGCCTAAGGATCTCACCAACTCAAAACAGTTGTAGCAAATTATTCTCCTATGTATAAATTGGTTTGGCAGCAAATGGACGTGGTCATAAGACAATCACAGTGCAAAACAAACTGCAGCCCTGGCCAGAAGTCAGGGAGCAGTCTGTCTTCTCATACATCTATGTTTTCTGGCAGAGCTAAACACATAGGCAGTAAGAATAGCAGTGTTATAGCTGCACAGTACAAATGATGAACTATCTAGGCATACGGTAGTCATGGTTCATGAGCGTGCCAGGTGCAAAGGATGGGCGATTACCCAGGCAGTGTCCAATTCAAACCTCGAGGAGGCCCAGAGAGACATCTTGCCCTGACACACTGGAACCTGAGACAGCCTCATAAAGACAGCTGTGAGCCAACACTTCTGTGATTTCTCTGTTGATGGAACTGGGAAGCAAGGATAAAGCACCCAACAGGAGGATGGGCAAGAATTCATGTATGGGGCAGGCAAAGGTCGGGATGGTGCACTACATGATTGAATTGAGACCTAATCTAAGTGATAAATTGGAGCACGGACAGAGCTAGTCAGAGTGTTCATTCCCTAGGGCAATGCGTGCTGATCCTACATGGACCTATACGTCATTTTTAAATCTCTAACCATACATTCCAGGTAGTTCAGGACTGTACCTATAAAACTCTCTTATCTCTGCATATCCATCTCATGCATACATCTGGAGAATGTCCGTGCATGTGTGTATGTTTTTATTGATGTGGTATTACAAGCAGTAGTCCCAGATACATGATCATCAGTATGCACATATTTATTTCACTTATTTCAAAGTAAGAAAAAAGGAGTAGAAGTTGCTGTTGAGACTTATTAACGTTTTAGCTGAGATTTTTAGATTCATGTCAGTAGTAGAACATCATTTATTAGACTTGAGGATGGCATAAATTAAAAAAGACATTGTCCTAAATATTTCTCAGTAAGAAAGGGTTCTTTGAATAACTCACTATGGTTGTAGAATGCTGGACTGTGTTGGATTGTGGTGTCGAGTTCAAGCACCTAAGTTAGTTGAATGTCAATGGAGTGCCCACTTTTGACAGGTGTAGACAAAGGAAGGGGAGTAGAAAGAAAACATCATGATGTGTGTGTATAGACAGTACAGTTGGGATAGATAACGCTGTGCTTCTACATAATTCTATGAGAGGCAAGATCTGCACTAAAGGTGGTTAGACAGGATATTATGTCGGCTTCTAGTACTAGGGTCATCCACTAGGAAAATAATTATTGAATTTTTGATATAATTCAGGTATAAAAAATAAGATAAGTAAGCAGCTACACTCTTAATTCACTGATAAGAAATATCTGCTAAAATAATATCTGTAAATATAATATCATGTATGCACCTTGTACAATACCAAAACATTATGAAAACAGTTTGCAATGTATTAATTTATCGAATCTGTATGGTTAAGGTGTCTTGAAACTGTCTGATTGACATTTGTACTTCAATAAAATAAAAATAAAAATAAATAAATAAATAAAGGAGCAATTTAAAAAAAAAGAAAGGGTATCTATTGTTTTTCGTGTTTTATGTTTCACAAGACCTAATTCCCCATGAATTTTAAAAGTTATGACCCGGGAGTTATTGAAATTGATCTGTGACTTATTCATGAAGTTGCTCCACTGAAAATCCTCAACTTCATTGTGAAATGTATACTTATGCTACACTCATTTGAAATATTACATTTATTATTAAACTCAGGTTTTATTGTACTTATTATAAACACCCATTATATAAATTTTAAGAGAGACATTATATTACAACTGAACTGTTAAAACCTTCTAAATATAGTAAACTAGTAATGATTTATGAAGTTTAGAATACAACTTGAAATGTTAGACTGAGAATATAATTAATTATTTCTATCAAGATACTTATAACTTTAATATATGAGAGATAATCCTCACTCAGGGTGATGCTTTCTACTGGGTCACGAAGGATAGTTACGTAGAGCAGCTTCAGTTTTTTTTTTCAATATATATGCACGTTGTCCTATATGTCAGCTTGAATTACTTTGAGATATTTTCACCAAATTCTATGAATAGACTACACTGATTTCAGAAATATTCAAGTACTAACATTGATACTTTTTCATAAAATTCATATTTATTTATTTGTTATTTTTTTAATGTATTTGGTACAGTGTCCCACTATGCAGTTCGGACTCGTAGTGATCCTCCGGTTTTCAGCTTCCCCAGTTGCTAGGATTACAGGCACACACCACAACACTCAGTCTCTGCGGCCCACTCAGTATGCCAGGGGGTGGGGCTGTTGTGACATGTAATGCTGGGGATCAAGCCCAGGTCCCTGTGCTGGCCTAAGCAGGAGCTTAGTCTGCCGAGCTTAGTCTGCTTAGTTTTCTTGGGCCTTTCATATTTATTTGAAAACCTTGAACCAGAGTACAACATTATCTTACAAATGGTTCTACAAAATATTAGCTGAGTACTATAGTAGCTAACAATGTAGTAATCAAAACTTTGCATTGTAAGATGAAATCAGGATTCAAAAACAAACTCAGTATATTTATTTGCAAAACAATATTATTCAATGATGTCTAAACTTGGCAAAACTGTGACCTTGATTTTGTTATTTTCTAAAATGCATTTAATAAATGACAACAATCTCTGTTATCCAGATGGATTTTATCAAATGATTTAAGTTCATGTAAGCAATTGGGAATTGTTTCATCTCACATTCAGAGTAGTGAAATTAGAAGAGGTGATTTGGGTGCATTTGCAGAGAAAGATGCATTTTATCTACCCTGCTGTTGCAGGAAACAATACCCTTACATGTATGTCATTATGCTGAGACTTGATATTAGGGATCTTATGACAGAGGAAAACAGTACTGCTGTAAAATATATAAATATACAGACATTTCAATGGACAGATTGTGGGTTCAATATGCACACATGTGGTTTATAAGAGTTGATCTCACCACCTGTAGTAATAATATGAGTATTTATAACAGATCTAAAAGCAACTCATAGGTGAAAGCTAGATATTTGCTTTCTCTGTAGTGTCTGAGAGGCATAAAAATCAACAAAAGGAAAGAATAACAAAACTTTAAATCTGTGAAATTTAAATGAAATTAAAAATGTAAAGATTAAATTTTTAAAAGCATAAAACATTAGAGTATGAGAAGCAGAATACTAAACGATTTATATAAAAATATAGTTTGAAATATTTTCAGAAAGGAAAGAAATAACTGATCTTTTATTTTATCTTATTTTTTAAAATAATACTCAAGAAGCATAAATCAGAAGGTGAAATTAGGGCTGGGGGTATAGTGCAGTGGTGCAGCACCTGCTGGGCAAGCGTGAGGTCCTGAGTTCTAGTCCTGCATAAATTTTTTTTTTTTTTTTTGGCAGAACCAGGGATTGAACTCAGGCCCTTGCACTTGCCAGGGAAGCGCTTATTCCACTGAGCCATCTACCCAAAAGAAAAAAATCATGATGTATGTGTATAGACAGTACAGTTGGGATAGATAACGCTGTGTTTTTACATAATTCTATGAGAGGCAAGATCTGCACTAATGGTGGTTGGACAGGATATTATGTCGGCTTTTAGTACTATGGTCATCCACTAGGTAAATAATTATTGAATTTTTTTATATAATTCAGGTATAAAAAAAATAAGATAAGTAAGCAACTACACTCTTAATTCACTGATAAGAGATATCTGCTAAAATAATATCTGTAAATATAACATCATGTATGCACCTTGTACGATACCGAAACATTATAAAAACAGTTTGCAATGTATTAATTCATCGAATCTGTATGGTTAAGGTGTCTTGAAACTGTCTGACATTTGTATTTTAATAAAATAAAAATAAATGAAAAAAAAATTTAAAAAGTAACGTGAGCCAGAAAGCTCAGTGGATTAAAACACCTGTTTAGGCTGACATAGGGGAGATCCCTGGCCTGCCACGCCAGCCTCACACCTCGAAGGCGCTTAGAGGGAGATTGAGACTGGGCATGGTGGTGCACACTTGTGATCCCTGTGCTTGAAAGGCTGAAAAAACAGGAAAGATCATTAGGAGTCTAGTCTGTGTAGTGAGACCCTATAGACCCTGTACTAAATACAAGAGAGAGAGAAAGAGAGAAGGGCGAGAGAGAAAAGTAAAGAAAAAGTAAAATTATCTAATTAGACCACAGGAAAACTGACAATTTCTGTAAAATTATTTTAGAAAATGAAAACAAGTTACGTATAATGTGGGAAAAGAAACTTGTAATCCATTTGGCAAAGGTGAAGAAAGAGATTTGGGGTGACTGTCATAATAAAAACAGCTATTTGAGGATGAAGAAGCTAATAGGCTACAGACTCTTAGGAAGATGCAAACTTTACATGTAATCACATATATATTTTAAAAGTGTTTTTTTTTTTTTTTTTTTTTTTTTTTTTTTTTTTTTTTTTTTTTTTTTGTATCAAGGATGGAACTCAAGACTTTGTGATTGCCAGGCAGGCATTTAAACTGTTAAGCTGTATCTCCGCCTCTCTCAAGGGTAATTATTTTTACTCATAATTTATGCAAACATTCTACACTATGAAAATAAGAAATAAAAACACAGAAGAATAAAAACTATAATAGGCCTAATATAGATAGACATAAGACATTGATTTAAAAAGAACTTGCTGAATCTGATAATAATGAGGATAAACATTTTATTCTGTGCTGAGAATTTCACAAGTACGTATGCTATGTGTATAGTTACGTATGTTTGTATGAATACACTATAGATCTATGCTACGGTTTTTGCCTAGATGTCCCCACAAGGCCTCATACAGTTATTGGGGTAGCTTCTAGAGTTTTTGATTGACTCATGATCCAACTGTTGCCCTCTCTTATGTGCCATTCTACCTTGGAGCCAGCTGAGTGTATACTGAAAACTTCACAAACTGTGGGGAAATAATTCCTTTCTTAATTTTTGGCATCAGGTATTTTGTCCTAACAAGAGAAAATTAAACAGGACAATGTAGATATGTAAATACGTTCATAATATGTGGCTTACAATGTGTATATTATTATCGTTGTAATATAGTTTGTGAAAGGAGAAAAAAATTGAAAGGAAAGGAACGTTATATAAATAACAGTATGATCATATTATGCAAGAGTATATTCTAAACGTTTTATGCAATAAGACAGAATATTCAAATAAGAGTGAAATTACGAGCATGGGTAATTCTCTAAAGAAAATCAGCAAAAAATAATTTGCATGATGTCAAAATATTAATCAAATCTTACACAAAAAAGACACACATGTAAGAAAATGTAAAATATATTTACATTATCATTATGGGAAGAGTAAAATGTTTGAAAGCATTCATACATATTATATATTCTTGGTTTAAAAACAAAATATAGCAACTTGTACAGAACATCAGTCCTAGAACTTAAATTTTCAATTGTAGATTATATGATATTCATACTCCTTGTATGTTTTATGCATTTTAAATTAAAATTTAGATTTTAATTTCAACACATTCAGCAATCTATGTTTACAGGAAAAAAAATTGAAGCAGCTGCTTTTAACTATTATTGTGAAGGATTCTGCCCAAGGCATGGTCAGCGCAGAGGGAGGCAGCTTCCAGAGTGTCAGAACCTTCTTGGACAGATTAAGCATATATCCATAAGTTGATATTCTTCATTCCAAATGGTGATGATTTCTGTATCTTTTGCCTTTGCATCTGGCCTGGACTTTGTGACTTTGTCACTAATAAAATAAAGTGCAATTTAGAGAAGTAAAACTATGGTAGATCACAAAGTACACAGAATAAGAGAACTATTTGCAAACCATATACCTCAGAAAGGATTAATATGCAAGATATTTAAGAAAATCGTTTAACTCTTTAGCAAAATGATGCTGGGTATTTCCTTTTTTTCCTCAGAACCGGGGATTGAACTCAGGTCCTTGCACTTGCCAGGGAAGCACTTATTCCACTGAGCCATCTCCCTGGCCCCTAACTTTAGCAAAATGAAACAAAATAAATCAGCAAAAAAAGGTGGGCAAAGGGCCTGAAATTTTTCCATAAAAGGCATACAAATGATAAAAGGGTATTCTAAAATATTCTTGACATCTCTCATCATTAGGAAAACACAAATCAAAATCATAATCAGATAAAGAATTTTCTCAGATCTATTTAGATAGTTACCACAAAAAGGTGAGAGATAAGTTGGTGGGGTTGTGGAGAAAAGGGAATACTTGTACCTCACAATGAGAATGTAAGTTGGTGCAGTCATTATAGAAAACAGTTCATTAAATGTTCAAAAAAGAAATAACCTACAAGATGTTCTCAAGATATACAGTAAATGGCTAAATTAAAATTGTATTACAATAAAAAGCCATAGGCTCACCCCCAACCCCCACTGTGATTGCTGTTTGCCAGGGAATTCTGCAGCAGGGAATCCAGTGACTTAGGGCTGAGAACAATTTGCTGGAGCCTAGCCATCCTGAGACGAATACAAAATCTAATTACAGATGCATTCCACACAAAAACTGCCTAGTGAAGCTCCTCTAATTTCCTGAACCACAACACTAAGTATAAAGTAAAATGTTTCTTTAAGTCATTTCTATTGGCCAATCTGTTACTATGCTACAGTAAGTGGAGAAGTTACTTTAGTTGTGCTGGAACCAATTGATGAATCCTTGGACCGTGGCTACTTACTGGAGGTATAAAGGAAAAGGATGGCCTGAGGTAAATATGTGCGTAAAAGGTTTTTCTTATTAATCAAGTAGTTATGAACATTAGAGGGGAGAGTAAGGGAGGACTCTCATTCTCCTACATTAATAATTTTAATCTAGGGAATTTCATGGATTAATTTAAATATTAAAGATGCCACATAATGTTGAATATGTTTTGAGGGCACATTAGTCGGGGTATTAATCTGTAGGCATGATAATTAACTTTCTAAGGCATTATGAAATAAATATTTAAATCTTGTGCTGGCAAAAGAAAAGGGTGTGGGAAGGTAGGGAAATACAATGGGGTGTGCTATGTGTGTTTACTAATTCTCTGCCTTTCATGGAATCATTATGTACTGCAAATGTGCAATATAATTTAAAAATTGAAAACCAAATAAGTCAAATAATATTTATTTGAAAACTGATTTCAAATACTTCAAAAACAATAAAAGCGCTGATCTGGTTTGCTTTATTGAGAAATTCGGGTAAACTCCAATTTTTCTGGATGCATCTTCAGTAAGAAAATAAGTAAACCTAATTTGTTGTCAAGTAACAAGAAACATCAAGTGGTGCAGGGACATAGAGAAATAATTTTAAATAACTCACACTGCAGATTCAGAGTAAGTACCGAGGCCATGTGATCGTAAAAGAAAAATAAATTTTAGTACGTGGAGGAGCAAAGCCATTTACAGGAGCATGCAAGCCACCCTGAAAACGCATCCAGGCCTCAGAGAGAGCGGTCCGCTGAGAGGGCTGCTGCAGCAGGCGGATGGATGGGCGGGAGGGAAGCAAAGGCTGCAACTCTTGGCAGTCCGTGGAGGCGTCGGATGAAAAAAACACAAAAAGTGGCCTTTTCTCCTGAAGGCTCTCAGCATGTGATAAGAGTATTTAAGGTGAAGGACAACATAATTACATTGGATTGGGAAGGAAGCCAGAGCAGAATGCGGAGAACTCATTAGTCGGTTGAAGCGGAAATAATCACTACTTGCTTCTCAGGGTCAAGAAATCAAGACCTGGTAGAAAATGTAAGTCAGCCAAACTCGGTAGCTCCTGCATCTCACATAAGAGAGGAGTGGAGGGGACACACCGTGAGAAGGACCCTGGGAGTCTGCCCAAGCCTCTGGAACAGGGCCCGCTGCACTGCTAGGAGAGCGCAGGTAGATTACCTGCGGGTCTTCTAAACCCGAAGTCAAAATGCCCCAACGTGCTGCTCCAGTAATACTGTTTCCATCACTCTTGTAAGCCCTGTCTGATATCTTAGTTGACATACTATCTTGGAGCACTCATGCCCAGATCATATCGCAATACAAAATTAGAGAAAATGTTTATTGTCATTTTTGAAAATCTATCTGAAAATGTTCAAAGTGAAACTTTTTTCATTGATATAAAGTTGATACATTGTTTTTTTCTATATTTTTTTCACTGAGCTGTCAAATAGTGCTCAAAATTCCACAGCTACATCACAAAACTCTTTCAATTACTTCACACTTTTTAAAAATATATACATTAAGCCGGGCGTGGTGGCACAGGCCTGTAATCCCAGCACTTGGGAGGCTGAGGCAGGAGGATTGTTGTGAGTTCGAGACCAGCCTGAGCTACAAAGTGAGTTTAAGGCCAGCCTGAACTGCATAGTGAGATCCTGTCTCAAAAAGACAAAAAAAATAAATAAAAATAAAAATAAAAATATATACATTAAATAATCAGTCAAATTTATCTAAAATGTTTTTCATCAAAGCACAATTGCTTTTAAGAATGAGATGTATTAAGCATAAATTGCAAGAAAAATTAAATAATTTTACCACATTAAACTAAGATATTTAATATTAATTTAAATGAAGAACAAAGAATCTCATGCACCTCAGGAACAGTCTACAAGGAAGCTTTAAGGATTATAATACATACAATGGTGGAGAAATTTCTAAATCATTTAACATATGTGATCCACAGTAGTTTGAAAGACTTGCTTAGCCATCATTTATGAGAATTCTAACAAAGCAAAAATACTTTTATTCTCACCACACATTTACTTTTTTTTTTATTTTTACGCATTAGTACAGGTTCTACAATATCTCACTACATAGATAGGACTCATAGTGATTCTCCTGTTTTCAGCCTCCCAAGCGGTGAAATTACAGGCACAAGCCACCAGGCCCAGTCTCAATCACTGCCTCAGCATATGCTTGGGGCAGGGCGGGCTTGGCCCGTCCGGGGATCGAACCCCTGATGCTGCACTCTGCCTAAGCAGGCACTTTTGTCCACTGAGCTATTTAGCCAACCTCCTTCACCACACATTTAAAACATCAATTGTACAAAATAATGATTTTATCTGGCTGACATTAAATTGCAATATGTAGACTAAATTTCTTATGGTCATCAATTTGATAAAATTATTAATGCATTCATACACAAATATACATAGACAGACATACTCCCATGTACAGATACATACAGAAATAATAAATTTATTTGTAGATATACTCAGTCTATTGATAAATTGTTTCTATTCCTTCAGCTATGACACTTGTCTATATTTATTATGATGTTTTATTTATTTTTTAAAATATTATTTATTTATTTATTTATCTGTTTGATATAGGGTCTCATTATGCAGCTTGGATTCACACTGATTCTCTTGTCTCAACCTCCCAGCACTGGGATTATAGTCATGGATGAACACACCCAGTTTCGATGGCTAGCATTATGTGCCAGGAGTTCCAGGGCTGGCACTGCACATTGGTACCAGGGATAGAATTCAGGTTCTTGTATCTGCAAAGCAGGTGCTTAGACTAGTTGTGTTTCTTCCAGGGCCTGCTGTTAACCCTTAACCACTTTGAAATTTCTTCCAAACTGTATCTATGCTTTAAAATTTGTAAATGTTCATTTTATGGAAACTGTGAAAGACAGTGATGTGCTTGAGCACCTTGCCTAATAATCTATGCCATCACTGATTTGTGTTTATGAAGTGAGGTAGCCTCACCTTAGCTTATTTACAAATAAGCTATAATCTATCAAACTTTTAAAACAGAACCATGTCCGTCCCAGAGTCCTCTCCAGCTATTGTGCCATTCTTCCTTTTCTTTCTTTCTTTTTTTTTTTTCATTGTTCTACATTACTGTAAAACAAAATTTGGGGAAAAGATTCCCAAATTTCTGTATTTTCTCTTTCTTGTCTCTCTGCAGTCATCACAAGAGATACGTTGGTCAATTGAAACAGTGTTGTTGCTGGTAGCAGTAGCCTGGGTACAAACACTTCTTTATTCATTTCATTTTTATCTATAAGATTATAAAATAGTAAAAAATAAAATTGGAAACCATACAGAACTTCACCAAACAAAACACAAGAATTTGACAATGGTTTCTGTACTGCATACTGTTGTCTTTCATCTCAGTTGTTCAGATTGCCAGATACAAGCATGCAAAATTGGTTCAAAAGAAGTTATAAGAAATGCAAAAGGGGAGAACATGATAGGTCAGTGGACTAAGCACCTGCTTAGCAAGCTCAGGGACCAGGGTTTGGTGCATGCTCCACTGGCCCTGCCCTTGAGTGTGCTGAGCAGGTGAGTTCTGGCACAGTGGCACATGCCTATAATCCCAGCACTGGGGAGGCTGAAAACAGGAGGATCACTATGCGTCTGAGCTGCATGGTGAGGCTCTTTACCAAATACATAAAATTTTAAAAAAAGAAAGAAATCAAAAAAAAAATTTAAGCATCCACTGCTCCCCTAAGTAGATCAGCAGAAATGATCAATGAAACTGACCAAGCTCTCTGTGTTAGTTGATACAGTGTGTCAACCTGGCCAAATCAGCTCAGGCAGCTCTCAGCATGGGGGCCCAGCCCTGCAGGTGGGCAGGACCCAGGAATTGAGAAAGGCGTCTGCCACCCTGCTACACTTCCATGGAGAAGTCCTAATCTTCAGAGGAGCTTTACCTTTGCAGCCGCACTACTTTGTAGGAGCTCCTATCTCTGTGAACTGCTGTTATTTGCCTTAGAACCAGTGGAATATGGACTGCACCCTCTAGTTACAGTGAGCTAAATAAACCTTTCCTCCCTTCATTTTGAGTGTCGGGTTTTTGTCCTTGCAATGAGTAAGAAGTAATTAAAACACTATCCTACATGCATAAATAAATATATCATAAATATATCTCTTCCCGCCTGCCTTTTCTTTCATCCCAGCTTTTCATCTCTTCAGGCAGATTCTTTTCCTTTCACACTATCCTTCTTTTTTTTAATCTTAGGGAAGGATGTACAGAGTGTTCACTACTAGATTGGACTTGTAATGATCCACCTGTTTACAGCTTCCCAAGAGCTAGGATTACATTCACACGGCACCTGGCCAATCTCAATACCTTCTCAACAAGCACTAGGGGAGGGGCTGGCATGGCAGGCCCCTGAGCCTGCTTGTAGGCTCTTTAATCCACTGATCTATTTGGCCAGCCCTCACACCATCTATTGTACCTTTCAGATTTTATTCCATCTTTAGGTTCTTACACTAGTGAGACAATGTTGGCACATACAAGTATGACTCATTTCACTTATGAGCATGGTCTCTAATTTTCTCCATGTATCTGTAAAAGCCTCAAATTTATCTGTTTTATAGCTGAATAATACTTCATTGCACAAAAATGCCACAGCTTTTCTATCCATTCCTCTGTCAATGATCATTTGGATTGTTTTCAAGATTTAGCTACGACAAATCACACTGGTAAAAAGCATGGGTGCTCACATGTCACTGTTGTATGATGTCTTTAATTCATTTAGAAAAATACCCAGGAGGAGAATAGCTGGGTTCAATGGAACCTCCAATCCAGGCTTTTTGAGAAAAATCCCACACTGATTTCCACTGTGGTTGTACCAGCCTATACTATACCAACAATGGAAAAGAGTTCCTTTTCCCGACAGCCTTTCCACTATTTGTTGTTGATTGATTTCTTGGTGGAATCTCAGTGTTGTTTTAATTTTCATTTCTCAAATGACCAATGATGATGAACATTTTTTTTCATGTAATTATTTCCCATCTATTGGAAGTCCCTGAAGCTGAAATTCATCCTATGTGGGCTGGCAGGATGACACTTGGTTGCCTAAAGCAGGCAAACTACCTCAGTCTTGATAAAAACCTCCTGCCTGGACATTATGGGCTACTAGTCGCTAGACAACCTGGTGTCTTGCAGCTTTGTAAAGGTATAAATGAAGTCCCTTACTATTGTTTGGAGGTTGTCTCATCAGTGAAGCATATGGGCCACCACCTGACCCAGCGCTTGTCTTCCAGTCTGTGTTTTCCTCATTCTTACCACCATTTGTCCCAGGATCACACCAAGAGACCAACAGATCCCTACACTAATTTGTATTTTTTAGACTGAGAAGTGTGTATTCATCTTAGATGTTCATCTTTGGATTGCTGCTTTGAAGTTTGGGAACCTGATTTTTAAAATTCTTTATATATTCTATATAGCAGTCTTTTGTCAGAGGGATAGTCCTTATTTGCATACCTTATTCCTTATTCTTGTTTATATGTACTACAAAATATAAGTAGAAACAAGTAGAGACTAATATTGAATAATGTGAAGAGTTGGGCTTCCTCTTGTAACAGTTTCATAAATGAACATAAATAGTAGTTGCAACTGGAAAGCAGATTGACTGAGAAGTGTGATTTCTGGTTTTTATGCAGCTGTGCATCTTAAAATTCTGAAGTTTTACTAAGTCATGGATTTTCTTTCTTTTAAAAACTAGTATTAAGAAATTTCCACAAAATGTAGAGGTTAATATTAAGGAAAACTTTAATATGTGCTCTACCAAGGGATAATATGCTTTAAATTACTCAGAGCCCAATTCACAGCATGACTGGAAATGCTTTAAGGAAAACGGCACATAATGAAGTAATGAAGACTCTAACTATAAATGCTGGAGTATCGTTTATATTCTTTGAAAATTTAATAAAATTTTCCATTATATGTACAAGACATTTTTAAACAAACAAATTGTTATTCTCGTATTTCTTGAAAAAGATAATTTTATTTAAAGCTTCTGAATTTTAAAGAGCTTCTATTTGAATTGACTTATAGAGATTAAAATTCATTTAAATAAATCTCAGTAAAGAGTATCTAAACTCCTAGAAAATGAATTTTTCTGCAAATGTGAAATAGTGTTATCTCTTTAATTTTTTTAGATATTTGCTTGAACAATAACTATGAAAAACTACAATGCTTAAATTATAAGATTAAATAGTAACTTTGATTTACAACATATGACACATTGAAAATACAGGTATATTCAAGCCTCAATGAGTTGAAAAAAACCAAAGATGATTTTAATGTACGTATGAAACAAAGATTTTCAAGCTATAAATCATCTTTCTATAAATGAGGATAAATCATGTAATTAATTGATGAGGCAATATTTCTAATTAAGATAAATCTGTGAATAAACCTACTGCTTTGACAACAGTGTTTTGCAAATAATTTCCTTTGTATCACAATTTAAATAAATAGGTGTATATACATCTGGGTCTACTGCTGAGTCCTATTGCAATAATTGTTGGTATATACTTATGCAAATATACATTGGCTCAGTTGCTACAACCTTATAAGAAGGGGTGATTTGGTTTTATCCTTTCAAAAATCACTTCAAATGATCTCCAACATTTCTGTTTTCACATTTTTTTCTATGATCTGTCAGTTTCTTCACAAAAATTAAATTAAAATTATAGCATAATTTTTGTTCTGCCAGAAAAATTTGCAAAACTTTCCATTTTAAAACTGTGTGCCAAATCAGAAACGTGGTTTATTTCATGTATTTAGGTCAGTACACCGTGTGGTGCGGGTGGCAAAGCAGGCCCAGAGATTGAATCCCTGGCCCTGAGCCTGCTTGCAGGCGCTTTACTCTACTGAGCTATTTGGCTGGCCCTGAGCTATGTTAGCCTGAACTTTCAAGTACCTGCAAGGTTAACAAACATTAAATATTCAGCTCTGCGCTCAGCAGGACAAGGGCTTTCCTACAGTTGATCTTTCACTGCAGACTGCCCCACCTGAGCTATTAGGGAGACTGTTTACTTCAGCCACTTTGGACGCACAGCTAAGTTGCTTCTTCCTCCTCCCTTTCCCTTCTTCCCACCCCCTCTCCTCCGTTTTCTCTTCTTTCTTTCTGGTACCTTCAGCTCCTCTCTAAAGAAATGCCCTCTCTTTATATGTGTCTTCCTAAGTGATAAGCATTTAAATTCCCAAGGGTTGTTGGCTTTTTTGTGGTGTGTTTTTGCGGCTCGTGCCTCAAAAGGCTAGGATATATGCATCAAACGATATTTTCAGGGTATGGCTAAATTGCAATGAGACATATTATTATAAATGAAATTATTCTTCTAAATCTCACTTCCTATTTCTTTGCTAGGAATATGTTTTACAAAGCAATGCCATCTTGCTTGGAATTAAAGAGGAAATATGGATGCTGAAAGTCCCCGACCTTGTTTCTACAAGTTTCTGCTTCCTGCTCTAAGTGCAGCAGGAAATCTTCTGTGTTTGTATGCTGATCACAGGAAGTGCCCATGAGCATTCTGTTCTGTACCTAAAACTTCTTTAACCACACAATGTAACACCTTCAGAGCCTTCAGTGTCCTGGCCCCACCCCTTCAAAATCTCAGAGGGGGACTGCTCTGGCTAAAATTGACCTCTGGGAAGTGTGTCTGCAAAATTCCATTTAGCTGCCCCACACTCTTCCCCAATTAAAACAGAGGTGTGAAACCTCCCTGACACCAGTACTTGCTGCCTAATAAAAAGCATGGTCTCCTGCACCTCTTCCAGGGCTTGATGGGTTTCTCAAGCCCCGGGAGGCTTCTAATTCTGAATTCTCACAGCAGAATGCTATATTTTCACTAAATGCATTTATTAGTTTTGTTTCTTTTTCTTTCTTTTTTCTTTTTTTTGACTGGTTCAGGTGTGTTCAGGACAGGTCAAGTACGGCTTGAGGATCTGGGTATCAAAGCACAGCCATCTGAGCCTGAGGGCTCTGTTTGAGTAGTCCGTTTTCATGTTTTTAAGGAACAAGGAAAGCTTTGTTTCTTCTTCTTACTTTTCCTTTCCTTTTCTCTTTCTTTTGTGTGTGTGCTGGTGATTGAACCCAGGCTCTGGGGCATGAAGGGTGGGAGCTGTAGCACTGAACCACATTCCCCTTTCTTAGGAAGACACATATATATCTTTCTTTTCTTTGTTCTCTGCGGTATTATACAGTACGATGTTAAACAGAATAGGCAAAAATAGTTTGCTGTATATTCAATTATGAGTAAAGTTCCCAATATTTCAGCATTAAGAGTGATCAGACTTATGAGTTTATCCTTTTATTTTCTCCTTTTTCTAAATCAAAGATTGTGTGTGTGTGTGTGCACATAATGTGCACACACACACACACACACACAATCTTTTTAGATCCAATAGTAAAAGGTTTAAATTATTGCTAATTTTCTTAGAATTTTTCATGAGAATGATTTTTTGTTTTTGATAAACCTTTCTATGCATTACTCAAAATTATTTTTTCTCTTATTCCATCTACATAGAAACTTATGTTAATTTATATCAAGTGCTTATCTACCTCTTTATGTCTGGAATATATGTTTATTGGTCAACAGTTTGGGTGGAGTATTTGTGTTCCTTAAAAATTCATGCTAAAACCACAGTCATCTACTTGGTGGTGTGAGAAGATGAGGGTTTTCATAGGTCATTTAGTCCTGAGGGTTGAGCACACTTGAATAAGATCAATGTCCTTGGAAAGAGATGAAAAATCAGAACATTTCTCTTTCCCCAGGTGAGAAAACATCCCTCTCTAAACTAGGAACCAAGAAATCAACCACACTGGCATCCTGATAACAAAGTTTGAAAAATCAAAATAGCAACAAGTAAATTTCAGTTATTAAAGCCACTCAGTCTATGATAATTTGTCAATTCAAGTAGATTACAATATTATTATATGTGTATTATTACATTCTGTCTAATAATATTTACATGAACATTTTAAATACCTTTAAAGATTTTGTAAATTATTTAAAGAGATTATAGTTGTCTTAAGAATTTTTTTTTGCTATTTTCCTTTTATTTATTTTTTTTCCATTTATTTTTATTTTATTGAAATACAAATGTCAATCAGTTTCAAAACACCGTAACCATACAGAGTCAATGAAATAATACATTGCAAACTG
>PVKA01011224.1:28344-61775 GCA_004027165.1 Ctenomys sociabilis
AGTGCAGATCTTGCCTCTCATAGAATTATGTAGAAGCACAGCGTTATCTAACCCAACTGTACTGTCTATACACACACAGGATGATTTTTTCTTTCTACAACCCTTCCTTTGTCTACACCTGTCAAAAGTGGGCACTCCGTTGACATTCAACTACCTTAGGTGCTTGAACTCGACACCACAATCCAACACAGTCCAGCATAGAAACTACTAGAACTGATAGGGAAATTCAGTAGCATAGCAGGATACAAAATCAATACGCAGAAGTCAACAGCATTCCTCTATACAGATAACAAACACACTGAAAGGGAAACTATAGAAATAATACCTTTCACAATAGCACCGCGGAAAATGAAATACCTTGGGTCTTAAGAATTTATAATCTTCACCCCTTATGATGAGAAAGCAAATTTAGCATCATATTTTCCTTAATTAATTTAAATTAGAATTCAGCAGTTAAATGATTAAATTATCTACAACTCATTTGTAGGTAAGCATTTTGATAAGTTGTATTTATTTTATAGCTATGAAACTATTCCTGTATTTTTATCATATGCTGGATTGGACTAGTTACAATTTTCATGATAAATTTTTAAATCCATTTTATCTAAGTGATACCATTATTGCTATAATGCAAATATCAGTGTTGTAGTATTTTGTTCTTGTCTGTAAGATCTAATAAATTGCAAATTTAGACTGATGTTTTATGAAGTATGTGGGTGGAATCACCTAGCCAAGTTAAAATATAATATCATCATAATTTATTACCAAATCTTATTTTAGCTAAATCTATCCACTTTCTTTCATTAAAGACTTCCCATTCTTCTCTTTTTCCCCCTTCATTATGCTCAAGATTTTGCCTACAACTTCACCATGTTTTACAGAATACCTCATAATTACTTCTTTCATTGTTTGAAATTATGAGTTAGTCTTCAGATGGGAATATTTTCCTTGTGTGATGATCTTATGGCCTTATGAGTATGTGTAGTGTTTTATGTTTTCTGAGTTCTCAAGGTATGATTTTTATGCTAATTAATTGATTCTTCTGTTGCAGTGGTAGTGTAAAGTTAGGTCCAAAGTAACCTGGGTCACTGATTTCTCAACTAAGCAGAGTGTCTGAGCAGAAATGTATTTATTTATTTATTTTCATTCATTCTTTTATGTCTGGTTTTGGACAGATCCCATCACTGCACAAGTATATCTCTTTTATTAGAATGCATGGCAATCTGTGAAGCATATGTCTGATTCATCGTACTTGGAGATAACTTTTTCTTTAGAGTGTTCTTCTACTTAATAGCAATTCTCCCACGTTACTCATCGAGCCCCAATTTCTTCTCTTGAAAAGGATCAGAGTCCTAAGAGCAGATGAATACACGGAAAGCTTCCTTTTGCAGTTGTATTTAACACTTTCTACATATTTCATGTAGTCTTGAAACAAAACTGACTTGAGCAATGGAACTACCCAGAGCACAACCAAACTGACATTTCAGAAATGCAAAGATTTTTTTATTATTTTCCATTTACAAGGTGAATCAGGTGTCAGAAACCTATGGTTTCTGTTCCCAAACCAAGCACATTAGGTGTTGCGAACGAGTTTTAAGACATACATATACTCATGTTTCTATACGGCTATGAAAGTCTCCTCCCTACATATGTGAAACAAAGTAGTTGAAAGACAGGCCCTTAGGAAACAAATAATATTAAAATACTTTCTAAATACTGCATAACCTTCATCTCAACTGCAGCCACTGAAATGCTGACATCTGCCTATCAGGACTCTCAGTGAATTTGGTAGAAGAAAATGAAAAGTTTCATTTTCTAGGCTATAAATTGATACCTAAGAATGACTTTGCTTTATTACCATTATTGCCATGTAGTCTTAATAACTTCTGTTGGTTGAATATGTGACCTTGTCTATTACTGTTGCTCTTCCAGATAAAGATCAATAGACAGAAATGTGATAGAATTAAATTAACTGATTTTTAAAATTCAGGTTCTAGAGACAAGGATTAAGTCCCAGAACATCAGAGTCCAAGGAGAAGTACAATGTCTGCAGTGGCATAACCAGTTAGCTAACTTCTCATTGTCCCTTATGAGAATAGCATCTTCTGTCCAAACTGTTTAGGCAGCCCTATGTGGTCAGTGCACACTCTGTTCCTTGTTTTGGGGTTCTGTGGTTTTCAGCAATTTTTGCCCCATTTTTAGTGACAAAGGGATGATACCAGTATTCCTAAAACATGTTAGGTTTCAGGAGCATTGTGGAATCTAATTTTTGAGAAATGTGAATCTTAATGTAGACCACAACAAATCCTCAGAATAATTTCAATTTGCTATATTCACAAAATCTCAAATTTCTCTGTACAGTAGACATATATGAACATTAGATGCCATAGTCACTCTGGGATGCTCAAAAAGAGTTATTGTAATGCAAATAAGAGATTAAAAATACTTCCTGCCCTAAAAATTCAAATTACAACAGCAAGCTGCTGGTATGTTTGCTGTGATAGTTACTTAGCTCGTTGCTGGGGCAAGGACATCAACTCAAAGTTAAAGGAGGACATGTGGATTTTAGCTTACAGTCTGTAGAGATCTGAACCCATAACTCACTGGCCCTAAGGTAGGCATGCATGGTAGAGCGGCACGATAGAGGACAGTTCATGGCAGGAGTCAGTAAACTCCAGTGAGGCTGCCTTCTTCTTAGTCCCTTTATATTCCATCCAGTGCGCAAGCCCACTGGTTTTCAAGTCTTCCTCTTCCCCATGTGAGAACTATCCAAAGCCAATCAGTGCTCTGATCCAGGTATCACATCCTTACTCCATATTCTCACACTCTTATTCTATGTTTATGGGCCATACTTGTATCATGTAAAAGTAAGTATAAAAATATCTCAGTGTATTATCTAATTTTACATTTTCTTTTCTTCTTCTTCTTCTTCTTCTTCTTCTTCTTCTTCTTCTTCTTCTTCTTCTTCTTCTTCCTCTTCTTCTTCTTCTTCCTCTTCTTCTTCCTCTTCTTCTTCTTCTATCTTCTCCTGTTCCTCCTCCTCCACTTCTTCCTCCTTTTTCTTTCTTAAAAAAATATCAGAGAACGTGCCAAGTCCATATATGCTGTTCGGTAGTGCTGACAGTGTGTAGTGCAAATAGCTCCACCATAAGTACAGCCGGCTTTGGTGGGCACCTAGATACAAACTGTAGACTGCTACTCTTTGATTGCATATGCTCAAAGTAAAGAGAGTACCTGACAGGCAAAGGCCTCTAAGAGGAGAGGACTAACCACGTTCATGAGGAATTCCCCCTTATGACCTAATTGTTTCCCAGAAGTTCTGCTTTCTAATTGTATTATATTGTTTAGGTTTTCAAGCTATGAATTTTAGGGGGAAAGACAAACAGTCTACATAGCTAAGTAACAGTAAATTCCTCTATTGTAAGTTTAGTATAGCTTTTTGTGATTTAACATATTTACGTAGACATTATTACAAAAATCAAAAATTGATTTTTATGATAGCATACCAGTCTCAAATGCTATCTTCTTTCCATACCATTTTTATACCTTACTGTTTTACTATTGTGTTAGAATGTAGGTCTGACATATGACAGTCTCAAGATCTAGAAATATATACTAAAAATACAGTGAGGTGGACAGAAGACAGTCATTTCATGTTAGAATAGCAAAATAATCTGAACTGTATAGCATATTTAATATATATTTAAAACTAAAATATTTTTTAAAGCTTAAAATGTATTGCCTAGCTAGGTTGTAGCTCCGTGGCACATCTGCCTGCCAAACATGAAGCACAAAATGAAATGAAATGAAATGAAATGAAATGAAATGAAATGAAATGAAATGAAATGAAATAAAATAAAAGTATTCCCTACATGTGAGTCCTACCTGTGACAATGTTACAGTTAATAATCTAACATCATGCTTACAGCAAAGTATAGAAATTAAAATATTTAAAGGAAGCTAATACTTTGAGAATAAGAGGGGACAAAAGAGACTCCATTTTGAAGGAGGGTAAACTCACTTCCTCACCCACTCCCATGTAGCTAACTATGAAACTATGGTTGTAAAAGAGGGACAATTATGTGGGACAACTTGGGGAGCAGAGAAAACATTAAACCTCACTGCCCCATGATAGGCAGATGTTCAGCAATATCGGGGAAAGGTAAACCTTGTGACAGAATTCTGTGACATTCTTATAACATTCCTGAAAATGAGGCAACATGGTTACTATGGGAACCTAAAAGCATATAACCTGAAAGCAAAGTTCTGGTTGGCACTAACAATTTCAGCAGTCCTGACCCAAAGTCAGGGCATGGCTTGGTCTCTTGTAGTAAAAGCTTCCTTGTTCCTTCACACTCAGTCGTTTTCATGAGGTTTATCTTCATTTGCTGTGGTCTTCTGCTACAAGTTAGTACAAAAATATCTCAGTATATAAGCTAATTTTACTCTTCTTCTTCTTTTTCTTCTCCTCCTCCTCCTCCTCCTCTTAATCTTTCTTTTCCTCATCTTCCTCCTTCTCTTCTACTTCCTCTTCCTCTTCTTGTCTTCTTCCTTCTCTTTCTTTTTTTCTTTTTGCATTTAATACGGGGTCTACAGGGTCTCACCTCACAAATCAGTCTCAAAGTGATCCTCCTGTTTTCAGTCTCCCAAGCGTTGGGATTACAGGGGTGCGCCACCACGCCCAGACTCAATCACATCTCATCTTTGGGGATGGGGCCAGAATGGCAAGCCAGGAATCAAGCCCCAGCCACTGAGTTCCACCTGAACAGGCCCTTTAGTTCACTGAGCTATCTCACCAGGTCCTCTTCTAGTTCATTGAAAAACAAAATAAAACAAAACAAAAAAACTAGAAAAGTTCATGTCTATATATGCTGGTAGCGCTTTTAGAATGATTTTTCCTCCTATATTCGAGTAAATGTCCATTGGATGTAGTTTCAATCTGTATTTTTTTATGTTTGCGGTGCCTGAGGACTGCACTCCTGGTGGCGAGTTGCTAGCACACACAGCACATCCTCCTGCCTTCTGTTTCCCTTTCTCTCCGCTCCCTCCTCCCTCCGCCTCTTTGTCTATTTCCCTTTGCAAAAGATCCAGCTCCCTATCTCCTATGATCTATTTCTTATTTTGCCTTTTAAATAATCATACCCTGGTGCTGCTAAAATGTGTCTTTTCCCTCCCTTATTTTGTTGTCGTTCTCTGCTGCTCCCTCCCTGTTGCTTTCCGTGCTTCCCCAAGCCTCTTCCCTGGGCCCCTCCTTGGCTCAGTACTGCTGGGGCGGCTGCTTTCTTCTTCCTGCTTACATGCTGCACTACTGAAGTCTCCATTGCAAGGACGCCGTTGGGCAACATTTGTGTTCTTTTTTCATTTTATTCTTTCTAGGTTGGATCCTATTAGAAACTGACTTATTAAGATGCCATCTAACCTATATACAAATAAATACAAGAATGCTTTTGATTATTTTTCTCATCAGCATTATTATTTCTTGCATACTGCATAAAAGACTTTCCTCTAGAAACCAAGTCATACAAAGCCTCCTCATTATTTTGTTATGGAAAATAGAGTGAACACCAGTAGGAACAGCACCAAGGGGGTCTCTCCTAGAGAGCCAGAGTTCCACCCACCGGTGTTTGAGGCCTTGTAAAAAAGAAAGTAAGGTGGAAAGTACAGAGGGAGATGTACTGCATTATGATTATGACATCTTGGTTTGTTAAGGCAGTTTAAACAACTCAGCACATCACAAGGCTACCAGCATGGGTTATGCAAAGAAAGAAATGTCCTCTTCCATCATGTTACATCATAAGGCCATCAGTTATGCAAAGGCAGTAAAATAAGTATGACACAAAGGAAGAAATGTTCTGTTCCTGGGCCTGCAACACAGGGCTGTGTGGCTTCAGTGGGCATTCTTGGTGGGCATTCAGGTAGGCCTTTACTTTAAATTTTAATTTTTGCCTTCAATTAATTAATTTATTTGTTTAATTTTTAAATTTTTTGGTACTGAAAATGAACTCCAGCCTTTCCATTTACCAGCAGAAACTGCTGGTAAGCTATAACCCCAGCCCCTCCCTTAACTTAGAAAAGTGTTCTCCACCAAGAGATTTTTCCATTAAATATCAGTAGGTGATTTATACAATGTAAGGATAGTGAGACTGATAGATGATTCACAACGCTTAAACATTTCATAATGAACTTAATATTTGAATGGGCAAAGCGTATTGTATGCCTGAGATGACCTATTCAACCTGTGGCTTATAGTAGTGATTGTCTATGGAGATTTATATCTATATAGATTCATATATAATATACATGAAATTCATATATGTATATATAGTTATATGTATTTATATATTATATATATTTATATAAATTCGCACACATATTTTCTAGGTCACAGACAACTAAAAAGCATAATTGCAATGTCTTAATTTGTCATTTTCTAGAGATATTGGAAATGATACCATGGAATAGAACAGTGCAGTTTCACTTGTTATGTTTTAGTATTTATTAGTGCATGCTTGTATTGCATTCTTCCATTCACCACAGGGAGCTGGAAATCAAATATAACGTATCTTAGTTCCTGTTACTTTCCTTTCCCTTCCCTCCCTACCCCTTTAAGAAAGTTAAGGGCTGGGGAGATGGCTCAGAGGAATAAGTGATTCCCTGGCAAGCGCAAGGGCCTGAGTTCAATCCCCAGTTCCACGAAAAAAAAAAAAAATCAGAAACTATGTGACTTTTAGGGCCGGGGAGATGGCTCAGTGGAATAAGCACTTCCCTGGCAAGTGCAAAGGCCTGAGTTCAATCCCCGGTTCCGCAAAAAAAAAAAAAAAAAAAAAAAAAAAGACCAGCAGCGAAAGTTAATTATACTTTTTAAAACTTAGTATTTCTTGAGGAATAGGTAAATTCTGAAAATATAACTGAAGAATACTAGAATTCAAGATTATATTTTCTGATTTGTAGGCAATTATTCTGGCTTTTTAAAATTTACTGACTTTCTTCGGAATTGCATAATTTTTTGCAATTTTTCAAACGCAATTTACATTAGAATCCTTCTTATTTCAAAACACACTATAAATGTTACATAGTATTATCTTCTCTGCCTTCTAAAACTGCAAATATGTGACAATTAGTACTTACAAGACTATGTTTCATGATATTATAAATGGTTGTATCTTGAATATTTCAGAGTCAAATTGTAGGTATCTATTCCCTATGTAACTTATTTCTACATTACATTTATGAATGTCAAGATTTTGTGCAGAAAAAGCTTTTCATAGAAATATACATAATTAAAAGGTGCGAATTCATCATTAAGTCATTGACACAGGAGATACAATATGATGCCAAATTCATGGTTAATGTTTTATTGTAGTTGTTATTTACCTTGTTGATCTGGAAACTTAATTTCAGAATTCTAGCATGGGTTACGTTACAGTTTATAACACAATCTATTTTTATCACATTATATTTCTACATCACTTCTACCTCTTCAAAAACAGTTTTTATTACTAAATAGTAAAGCCTTTCGAGTGTAGAGAATATCATGAGATTTGCTGGATAAATTAACTGCCTCGCAAATGGCATAAGAAATGTCACATTTTATGAGTCAAAGTTAACAAGATCTAACAAATGGTATGTCACATATTTCACAGTGCATTATAGGAATAGTCTATTTGAGTATATTGCAAGGATTTATTATTACACTTCAGACTATCAGCAAAGAATCGCTTTCTAGAAAGTTTAGAAGTAATTTAACCAAGATTATTTCCAACTCCATTAATATGTAATGGGTTTCTAATATGATATGGATGAATAGATGTGTAAAAAATGTAGAGGTTGATTTTTTTCTTAAAGTGTGTGATTTAAACTTTTTTTAAAAGGTATTTTAATTTCTCCTTATTACCGCTGAAGTATTTTTATACATTGCTACATGTTTTAAATGTTAGTGACAATTTCCTGAGATTTTCAGAACATCTTAGGATATATTGAAAAGTTCATATGTCAATAGTACTTTCTCAGTAAAATGCATGTAAAGTATATTAGAATGCTGGGGGTTCTTGCTGTTGTTTTGGGAGATCTCATGTTTGAAATACCAAGTCAGAACGACCAAAGAAGCCTGGAAGATAATTGTTACATGGATTTTTCTTCATTCTTCTTAATTTGATTAATTACAGGAAATGAATGGTATACAAACATGTAAAATGTTATTCTATATTTGAAAAAAATTACTTTTTGGCACAACTTCACTATTTAACATTGTCATAATTATTGTTGAAGAGTAATACAGTAGCTATATAGTTTAAGACCATTCCTTATTTATGAGAATACATGTATGTATAAGATAGGAAAATACTCACAAACCACATTTTTTTTTACAAAATCAAAAATGTGTTTAGAAAAAAAGAACATACTGGAAAAGAAAGTTAATAAATTTCATATTAATGACACAAATCAACCCCAAAGAATTGTTAATTTTTTTAAATGAATTTAGTACAAAGTTTACAGGGTACCCAGGGCCTCACTACATAGATTGGGCTTTTAGTGATCCTTCCTGTTTTCAGCCTCCTAAACTCTGGGATTACACGTGCACACCCCCCATGCCCAGTCTCAATCGCCATCTCAGCATGCCATGCTGGTGGGGCCAGCCCAGCACATTAGAGATGGAACTCTGGCCTCTGCGGCTGCTTAAGCAGGAGTTTCAGTCCACTGAGCTACCAGGCTACCAGGCCAGCCTATTCCCAAAGAATCTTAAGGAAGTGTAATTTATATTTAACTTATTAACCATTCTATTCATCCTCCTGCACTCTTCTCTCATTTTATAACATATTCTGTATTGTATAGATCTTCCTATCTCTTTCCAGAAGAAGAAATATTCTTCAGCAGATAGTATAGATAGCAATGAAAACGTCCACAAAGGAATAATCATTAATATTGTTGCATTCCATATATGGTTCTGAATCTACTGAACTTCACTTATAGAAATGTTGGCTACCAGTTTGGGGCTCTTACGGGCATGCTCCCATTGTATTTTTCTCTTCTTTTTCCAACCCTTACACTTACGCTCCTTGAATACTCACAGCAAACAAATTCCCTAAAGGCTCAATGGCCTGTCTTAAGTACTGAAACAATAAAGCAAAGATATTTTTCACAAGTTGATATTGTCACACATATCAATAGCCTATAGGATAAGTTGATAGTGACCCCTCAATAATTCAAGTCTCACATAAGAAACTGTCTTTAGGAACAGTGCTCCTGGGTAGGGGAATTGTACTGGAGTTTAGTACATCCCAAAAAAGAAAGGAAAGCTTTCTGTTTCTTTTGTTCTGAAAGTGGCTTATTCCTGCTTTTTGTTAAGTGCTAAGTTTCTTACATGTAAATGTAAAATTAAAGTCTTGTCCTGAACACATACCTGCAATACATGGATTTCTGTCATCTTCATGTCAAAAGATTTCATCAAGTAACAAATTCAGGGACGTATTTCAGAGAAAAGTGAAGATTTTATGTGGATAAAACCTAGGAATTGGGCTTGGGGTTTATGGATATTTTGCTTGTTGGCAACAAAGTGTGTGTGTGTGTGTGTGTGTGTGTGTGTGTGTGTCTGTGTGTGTGTGTGGGTGTGTGTGTTTTAATGTAAAATATGTGACTGCAGCCCAATATTATAAAAGTTGACAGAGTTGAATGGGAAAAATATCAAGAAATGGATGGCAAAGAAAAACAGAAGAAAAGAAGAGGGAGAGGGTGAGAAGATGAAGTTAAATTCAAACACAAATATCAAAGAAGTAAGAGGATGGGATCAGGATAGACTTAAGTACAAGGAGGAATGATTCCTATTTCTTAGAGAAATAAAGGAAAGGACTATGGTTAATGGAGCTGATAGATGGAGAATAATTTTTTCTCAAAAAAATGCAAGTCAGTAAAAATGAAAGTGTCAGAGTAAAGTTATGAAACAAGAGGAAATAGATCTAGGCCTTTAAATGAGGTTTGAATTTTCTCAGATCCTGGGAAAAGAGAAGTTATGTAATTGGAAGCTATATGTGAAGGACACATTATGCTGTTAACAGTGAAGTTAATTAGATAAAGGTGAAAATGCAGAAATGAGGAGAATTACAATTAGTGAAAGGAAAGGAGATAAATACATTTTAGGTTCTTGTTGAGCATAGAAATCTCACAATTATTATGATTGCAGTACTTTGGGTAACAGAATAGAAAGCTAATAAGATTGAGATAATAGGGAGAGGTATTGCAAAGACTAGCAATTCAATTGTACAAGTATGGGAATGAGTATCTAATGTTGGTAGAAGACAAAAGTTTTGAATGATATAAGGGCAAAGAGGAGAAGTTCAATTTTATTCTAAGAATAATGTAAGTAGGTATTATATCCATTATATAAATGGAAAATAGTATGAAGGAAGGAAAGAGAAAAACAGCAAAACACTGCTATTGCTTTTTTCTCTGAATGGGAACAGAAAATAAATAACATATTTGATATTAGTTATGATAAATACAACTAATGCACATGAGTATAATCTCTACAGTTATGTGAGAACAAGAGAGACCTCAGTTCACAAACTTAGTTCTTTCCACAATTGTGGTTGCAAAATGAATTAATTTCCTACAAAGATCAGCATTGAACTTAATCACTGAATTTGACTGAGTTCTCCTCATTGAAGGTGGAGTTCACCAAAGGAAACCCTGTCTTTGGCCAGATAAGGCTCTTGGGGCACATTTTATTATTATTATTATTATTATTATTATTATTATTATTATTATTATTAATTTTATTAAGATACAAATAGCAATGAGACAGTTTCAAAACAGGTTAGTAAGAGAATTACAATAACACATTGCATATTGCTGTCTTCGCAGTGGTTATTCATAGCACAAGATGCAAACATGATATCCTGTCCAACCACTCTTAGTACAAACCTTTCTTCTCATTGATTTAAGAGGAAGTAGCTTCATACATATCCTAGATAATTTGTATGCGCAGTATAAAAATGATTTATAAAAAGTAAAGCCATATTAATATTCTGAGCTTTAAAAGGCTCAAGTCAACAACTTCTGACATTGCCAGTCCTATGGATAACACACTACTATTATGGACATCTGGACTATTTTGTATTATTTTGCTGAATTCATGCACCTACAATATTTTAATGGCAGTGGAATACCCATCTCTGACAAAACTAAACACAGAAGGGAATATAAATGAAGGACCATTTTGTATCTGTATAGACATTCTCAATTTTAATTGTAACACTACACATAAAAGATGAGTCTTAGAGCTGTTTCAGTAAGTGGCAAGAAAAATGGAGTGTGGTTGGGCATGGTGGCATAGATGTGCAATGCCAGCACTCAGGAGGCTGGGGCAAAGGATCATTGTGAGTTCAAGATCTGGATGGGCTACAAAGTGAGCCAAGGCCAGCCTCAGCAGCATAGTGAGACCCTACAGAGACTCAAAAAGAACAGAAGAGTGTGTTAGAAGCAGCAGTGACTATTTTGAAGGCATTTAACATATTTAATAGGTTTTGTACTACAATATTATTTTTACACTGAAGCATATATCATGGTTCATGATCATATCTCAAGTATAGGACACTGGGGAATATATGCGAAAGTTAGGTTTTCTGTGAAAAGCAGGAGTTATGAGCACTACTGAGAATATTTGAATATGTGCTTCTAAAACCCTTATTTGATAGATTAGTAATGAAGAAACAAAAGAAAACTATAAAACTATTCTATAGTAGACTATCTGTGGAATCTGTATCTGCTTATAAAAGTTTATGGTGTAATATCACCCATGGAATTAAAAAGATCATTCAAATTTGACAAATAGTATATACAGCTGTTATTTAGATCTTAAATCTGCACAAATTGAGAAGACAAATCTTGTGATAGTTGTTTCTTTCCCTATGAATATTTGGTGAGCCTTCTCTGAGCTATCAAACACTATTTTAAAATGTTTGTTAGAATGCACATGGCAGAAAAACAATTTAAAGTTGCTGAAAAATACTCATAGCTTCGTTTTAACTAAGTGCAGCTTCATAGTTACATTGAAATTGTCATCAACTCTGCCCTTGGCTGATTGTTCCTATAACTTTTAAAACTGGTGGTATCTTTTGTAAAGCAGTGAAGGTAGGAAAAGGGGTTTCAGTTTATCTTACATATAAGTGACATACATTTGTATGATTTCTCATAATTATATAGTTTTTTAATCACATTTGAGGAATTCAAAGAATCACAATTACAGGGGCTGGGAGACACCTCAGTGGAATAAACGCTTCCCTGACAAGTGCAAGGGTCTGAGTTCAATCCCCAGTTTTTCCAAAAAAAAAAAAAGAATCACAATTATTAAAGAAGGACAATTAGATTAAATATATTTTCTACAATTTCTTATACTCAGCTAACAACAAAACACCATGAATGAAGTTGTTGAGATAATTCTGAATAATTTCATAGTCAGAAATGCACTTTATGGGCCAGTGAGATAGCTCAGTGGACTGAGCACCCACGTAGGCAAGCTCAGGAAGCAGAGATCAATCCCGACAGCACACGTTATGCCAGCCTCGCCCCCAGGTATGCTGAGCCTGGGTAGGCTCAGGGTGTGGTGCCCATGCCTGCGATCTCAACACTGGGGAGCCAAAATCAGAGGGATCGCTGCGATCAGCAGCCCCGCTACCACCAATAAATTGTACAAGAGCCACATGGTGAGGCCCCGTACCAAACACACACACAAAAAAATAAATTTTTAAAAATATGCTTCACAAGGAGGACATAACAGTAAGAATAACAAAAACAGTGAAGGCAACCTGTTATGCTTGTCGTGTCAGCCGTGAGAACTTCAATATGTAATCTAGTGAGTTTCGCACTTCTAATCTTGAACTAAGAAATGAAACAAAAAAGAAAGATGGGATGGGTGAGACAGCTCAGGGGACTAAAGCCCTTCCTTGGGCAAGCTTAAGCAAGCGGAGGGACTAGGGTCTGATCCCTAGCACACACTCCATGCCACCCCCACCCCCAGAGTGCACTGAGCCAGCCACTTAGTCCAGACATCGTGGCACAGGCTTGTAATCCCAGCTGGAGAGGCTGAAGACAGGGGGATCACCCTGCAACAACCAAATACATAACAACAAAAAAGTAAGAAAAGCTTGCACATTCTTTTTCCTACACAATGTAATGTCAGTGAATTTTGTAATAAGCATTGCACCCAGTATACACTTTATCTTCACTTATATTTCAGTTCCGCATCTTCGTTCTTCCACTTTTTTGAAGGCACTTGTTAGACTGCTTCTCTGCCATTAAACAAAATACAGAAATTTCACTTAAAACATCACACTTTGTCTTTAACAAGCCAGATTCCTCTAGCAATGAAATAGTGCTGTATTTTAAGGCTCTTTTTAAAATCTTCTGTAATATTGAGCAGGTTTGTTTTAGGATAGTCATGTGTTTTGAAGTGACATGAATTTTCTCTAAAACTGAAAATAAAACTAAGTGTATAATAAATTCTGTCAAGGTCCCTGAAGCAGCCCTTTAGTGTACAGAAAAGGGTTGAAAACTCAACTTCGCAATTAGCTGTCTTCATTCTGTATTTTTATCTTCTACATTCTTCAGTGTCCCCCTTGATAAAACAAGGATGATAATGCCTGCTGCATGACTCGTTATAAGTTTTTATTAAATAATTTACATAAATTACATATGACAGATTTTGTTACATAATTAGCATTTCAGAAATATATTCACCTAGTTAATTAGGCTTAAATAATCTGAAGACTTCGAGAGTTGTTTAATTTAATATCACGTGTGGTTTATCACTTACCGTATTGCTATCTCAGTTAAATCTAAATAGGCTCCTGTATGAAATTAATGTATTAGAATATTATATCAAAATGTATACCAGGCAGAGTATTTTAATGAAAGATTGAATAGTTTTAGGATTAGCATTTTCTTATACAGAGTATATGCCTTAAAATTCAGCTGCAGAAGAATATTCTGTAATATGTAACCGCACTATTTTGTTGGATAGATACATTCAAGCACATGCTAACCAGGAGACTGTGGTTACTAGAGACTAAAATAGGTATAGTTCGCTCCTCTCTGATGTTCAAGTTTTACGGAAGTTAAGATAGAGGCAAATAAAAGGCACATAAGTCACCACAACATAAGCTGTTGCAAACTGTTATGCACTTCTTGCTTACAATTGGAAGACGTTGAGATTAACAGGCCAAAAGGGCACATTAGTCCCTTGCCTTGTCCCTAGAACACACTACCTAACACTCACAACTCTGCAACTGGTTTATTTTGCTCACATTTTAGAGAACTTCAGCCCGTGGTTGGCTGACTCCACGCAGGGCGGCAGGGCAGAGTGGTGGGGGCAAAACAGCCCAGTGTGTGACAGTGCAAGCAGAGGGCAGGGTCAGGCCAGGAGGAAGGGAGAGCAGCCCTGCCAGGCCCAGCCTGGGACCACACCCAGATCAGGCTTCACCTCTGAACACCACATTTAGCCATAAACTCACCAGTAAATAAATGCCCTCGTGATCCAAGTACCTCGCAAAAGCCCACCTACAAGTGTGTGAAGCTTTAAGAGACATCGATATCTAAACCAGAAAACAATATATTACAGTGATCAAGGAGAGAGGTAGAGGAGGAAAAACATAAGCAACTGTTAAAATGAGAATTGAAGATGAAGGAGACACCAGCAACGTAAAGAGCAGCAAATGCCAAGATTTAAAGTGAAGACGTGCCTAGGTGAGATCAGCACGGAAAGCAGCCCAGCTACCACCAAGTGCTGGGACTACAGGCGGGCACCATCACGCCCAGTCTCAATTGGCGATCTCAGCACGTCCCGGGGGCAGGGCCGGCACAGTAGGCCGGGGATGAAACCGCCAGACCCTGTTCAGCAATCTGCTGAGCTATCATTGCTTGGCCCTCTCACCCATAAATTAAACAAGAGTCATTTGACGTGATATTGGAAAGGGAGTGAGAAGAAGCCACGGGGAGACGTAGAGTACACTTCGTGAAGTTTTCAATTTATTTTGAGGAACATGGGAATCATAGAGTGTTTGTAGTTGGGTTGTTTAGAAGCTCTTACGTATATCTCATGAAGACCTGTCAGTTGTGACGTTCATAATTACTGTACTGTCTTGAAAATAATTTGAGGCTAACAAAGGGTGTGGAACGTGTGTGTAAGCAAACACTTTTTCACAAAAAGGGGCAGTGTGTTTCTTTAGTGCCTTTAGTTCCTCTCCTGGAGGTGTTGGTTAATAGCCAAGGGACTGTACTTAAGTGGCTGTACTCCAGACGATTCTTCCTATTCCTTCACTTGAAGCTATTTAATTACAGGAGGGTACTTAGTTTTGACATTTTTCAAAAATATTAAGTGTGTTTTAAAAAACTTTATATATATATATATATATATTTTCAGGGTAAGAACTTTTAAAATGGCTTTCCTTGGGTCTTTTGTTCAAAGTTAAACCTTGAAATGTTAATAACTTTTCTTTGTTTCTTTTTTAAATTTTTTTTGCACGGAACCAGGAATTGAACTCATGTCCTTGCGCTTGCCGGGGAAGTGTTTATTCCACTGAGCCATCTCCTTGGCCCTCAATAAGTTATACAAGGAATTAAAATATTCGCTTATTCCTGGATATTTCTGTCTAGCTGGGCATGGTGGAGCACATCTGCAATGCTAGCACTTGGGACACTGAGGCAAGAGGAATATTCTCAGTTCAAGTCCATCCCGGAATACAAAGTAAAATCAAGACTATCCTGAACTGTATAGTGAGACAGTTTCAAAAATACAAAACAGGGAGCCAGGGAGATGGCTCAGTGGGAATAACCACTTCTCTGGCAAGCGCAAGGGCCTGAGTTCAATCCTCAGTGCTTCCAAAAAAAAATACCAAAAAAATTTCTACCTACTTTCTTTATGAACATATTAAACATAATCTATTAAATATAATGTTCATGATTTCTTCATGATATATTAGTCTATAAGAAAAGAAAAAAATGGAAGTTGAAATATTTTTATAATTCACTACATTTCGTTTTTATTGTGTTTTCATTATTTACAATTTATTTTCCCCATTTGTTACTTTTCTTGGGCTTCTTTCTTTCTCTTTCATTGGTTCATTTTTCTTTCTCTCTTCCTTTTCTCTTTCTTCTTTTCCTTTTTTCCACCCTCCTTCCCACTCTCCCTTCTTTCCCTGCCTTCTTTACTTTTTCCTTGCCCTCTTCCTTCCTTCCTCCCTCCCTTCCTCCCTCCCTCCCTCCTTCATTTCTTCCCTTCCTTCCTTCCTTCCTCCCTTCCTCCCTCCCTCCTTCCCTCTCTCCCTCTCTCTTTTCCTTCCTCCTTTCCTTCCTTCTTCCCTCCCTCCCTCCCCTCTCTCTCCCTTCCTTCCCCCTCCCTCCCTCCCTTCCTTCCTGCTTGCTTTGTCCTTCCTTCCCCTCTCTTTTTCTTCCATCTCACCTCCCCCACCTCTCTCCTTCTATCCATATAACTGCCTTTTAATTTTGTTTGCTATGTTTGTATATGGTCTTGTTAGTGAATCTTGTACTGCTTATTTAATTTGTTAACAATGGTTCAAGTTTTTTGCTTTTGTAGCCTGCTAAAATATGTGCAAATTAAGTAGACTGCTTGGTAGATTTTAATACTAACAGACAGCAGATGGCCTAGAGTTTTACATACACAGGAACATCTGATCCTGCACTGGCTTCATAGTGCTTTTCTTAAGGGTTTCCACTGAGTCTATTTGCTAGCAGTACCAGGATCTTTCCTGTGGCTCCTGAACACCTTGTGGAATTGCCCAGAGACTTACTCTTCACCTTCTCTTCTTAATTTCATGCCCTTCTTATTACATAGCCTGTAGCCAATTCCACTAGCTTGCCAAAAAGAAAATATAGTCCATTTAAACCCCAAAACAAATTTTCACAATAACAACATATTTAAAAATTAAAAATAGTGGGGCCAGGGAGATGGCTCAGTGGAATAAGTGCTTCCCTGGCAAATGCAAGGGCTTGAGTTCAATCCCTGATTCCACAAAATGATTAATTATAATTATAATAAAAATAAAGACAAGTAGAAGGATACCACTCTTAACCTTCCATTATACTTCACAGTATGTCAATTACATATTATTTCTAAGAGAAAAAAGCATTAAAGAAAAAAAAAGGAGAGGTACTTGAAGAAACTACATAAAATCAGTGTATTAAAACTTCTGAATTAGAATGCCATTTATATAAAATTCCTAATGGGTTAGGTAGTAGCAAAGTCATGGTGCTTTAACAGTGATTTATACACTGAATCACTACTTACATATTGTGTGTGTGTGTGTGCGTGTGCGTGTGCATGTGTGTGTGTGTGTGTGTGTGTGTGTGTGTGAGTTACAAGGGATCTTAGGACACAGCCCCTAAAATCTGTTCCTATCCCAAGTTTTTGTCTCTTATCGTTATTTTGTTATTTTTTTATTTTGACACTGTGCTGGAGCTTGTGCTCTTCCTGCCTTGATTTACAAAGCAATGGGAATTGTAGAGTGTCACTTACCCTTGCCAGGGTGCATCGTGTCTCCTCTCATTCGGGGATACAGGGAATGTTTATTATTCACTGTACCCAAAATGCCTTGGTAACCAAAAAGGACATGGTGACAAATGAAATGAAAATTCAGAGCAGCCCAATTTGGGAGTAAACAAATTGGAAGCCAGAGGTTTGAGAAGCTCCTTTTTTTGGTCAGCCAAATAGCTCAGCAGTTTAAAGCACCTGCAAGCTGGCATGGGCCAAGGTTTGATGCAGGGCCCTGCAGTGCCAGCCCTGCACCCTGGAGGGGCTGATATTGGCAATTGAGAGTTGGTGAGGTGGAGCGCCTATAATCCCAGCTCTTGGGAGGCTGTAAACAGGAAAATCACTATGAGTCTGATCTAGTACTGATATCCTGAATATCCTGTGGAACCTTTCCTAAGAAATACAAAATAAGTAAGTAAAGAAATAAATAAGTAAATAAATAGAAGCTCCTTTTTAATCTTAAGTGATTTGAAAAGCAAGTTGAGTCATGTGATTCTGATGAGATAGAATAATTCCTTTCTGTGCTATTCTGCCTGCAACCCTTTCACTTAGTAAAACCTAGGTAGGAGGAGGAGAAGAAGGTGGGGGAGAGGCTGGAGGGGGAGTGGGAAAGCTCCCGGCATGAAAGGAATCACTATAGACTGCAAACATGGACTAATAGATGTAAAAATACAAATTCCAAAAAGTTAGCAAGTCATGCTACGTAAATGAATGAATGAGTGCATGATTGGCTTAGAGAGACAAGGATGAGTGTGTAGCTTTACGTAATCTATTAATGTAATTCTTTAATTTGTTCTCTCCTTTTTTCTCCTCCCCGTAATCTTGACTGCTCTGAATTTTTTTTACTATCCAAATGAGAAAAATGTACACATCCACAAATTTTAAAATTGCTATTTTTGATAAAGTTTAGTTTTGTAAAATATCACCATCAATTTTTTCTTTCCCTAATAGACCTCAACTTAACTATATTTTACATAGATACCTTCTAACAATGTTTTTCCTTTTCATTCTTAGGGATTGAACTTGGTACCTTGCACTTGCCAGGCAGATGCTTATGCCACTGAGCTGTCTCTCCAAGCCCCTTTCCTAGTGTTAATGAGATTCAATGATCTTAGGCATTTTCTTCCATTGAAAGGGCATACACCAAAAAGAATTATTCTTTCCTTTGTTCTATCTACCAAAAACTCTCCTGACTTCCTTTTCCCTCTGGCCCTCCTGTGGTTCTAAGCAGAAGAGAATGTGCTGTTGTTTTCTGTAGGAATGTATGTGTTCTAGGGCCTGGAAGATGGCTCAGTGGGGCTGGGAGATGGCTCAGTGGGGCTGGGAGATGGCTCAGTTGTGGCTCGGAGATGGCTCAGTAGAATAAGCGCTTCCATGGCAAGCACAAGGGCCTGAGTTTGATCCCCGGTTCTGCAAAAAAAATAAAAAATGTGTTCTAATATTATGTAATTCTAGAGTGGGCAGAGCTCTAGAATGCTAAATATCTTGCAGTGAGGAAGACTAAAAAACAGGTCCAATTCAGAATCCCAAAAACATTATGAAAAACAAATGTCTGGGTTACCCAGTCATTAAAATGATTTTGTCTCATAATATTATGTCTTAGTTAAGACAATGAAAGTCTTTCAGAAACATTTTTGAGAGCTGACATTATCTCTAGTCACTGCTGGCATAATTTTATAGAAACCTAGACTTTTTTTTGATTTATTCAATTTTAGTATTTTAAAATGTATGGCTCCTTTGGACTTAGCCTTAGACCAGGTACAAGTTGGGACCATGATTAAGACAGAAAACCAGAGAAATACGACCCAAGAGTGCTATCAAGATCCGCAGTGCGCCAAGACGGCTTTCCCTAAGTTGCAGCCCTGCGGGTCCTGTGGCCTGTGTCACACTGTCATTCTTGGAAGCGCAGCGTCTGGCCAGATGTGAAAAGTGGGAAAACAGGAAGAAACACGCTACTCAGCACCCCAGCTTGTCAACATTTCAAAACTCTAAGTCTCACAGTAATTTCTGAATATGTACAATTTTTGAAAATGGAATACAAAGAAAAAGCCACAATACAGAGCTGTGGCTTTGTATTTTGGGAACCATTAGGCGGGCGTGAGTGACAGCTGCATCCGATGAGCCAAGCCGCTCCAGGGAGCTCCGGGTCCGACGGTTCTTGCGTCATTCACAGGGATCACTTGCGTATGCACTTCGCTTGCCAAGTGTTGGCCAAGGGGTAGCTCAGTACCTTTTAAAATAGTAATCAACAGCTTTGACTGAGGTACTTTGGAAAATAATAGAAACTTTACATTTAGATTGCTTACATAGAATTACTTTATTGTCCTTATGACACTCCTATTTATTTACTCTATGTGATGTTTATAAACCGTTAATAATGTGACAGTTTCAAACTAACAGTATAGGATTAACTCAATTTATCTGATTTCAAAGTTTTTCAAGATAAGTCTTATTATTTATTTTCTCTCTTCAGGTCATAAAAGGTGTGACTTTATATAAGAGATTTGTTTTAAATCCATTTGACACTAAACCTAAATCTGATGAACTAATGCACCTTCCTCATTGTATCTTATCTAAATAGGACTTTTACAGGAGCTAAAAATAAATTGAAATGCAAACTGCCTATCATTAATTAACTTGGATTTACTAAAATTAGCTTGTCAATTCAATAAAAGTTCAAATCTTCATGGTAATCTTGGCTTCACAGAAGTTATTTGATTTGCAATTATTTTAAACTTATTCATGATCCAAAGGAGAAAAAGCTTTGTGTTTTATAACTTCTCCTATTAGGCATGAGGATGTCACTTACTCTACTCTTCATTTGATAAATATAAAATATGCAAAGTGTCTTATACACTACTAGACACCAAGGGAAGGAAACTGCCCAAAATGATGATGAAAAATAGAATATATATATATATATATATATATATATATGTATATATATATATATTTACATACATATATATAGATATGTAAATGTCAGGTAGTCTGAAGGCTTATGAACCAAATAAAGCATTAGTTTGTCGTGGAAAGTGTGGTGTGGGCAGCCTCTTGGACAAGGTGACATTTGAAAAGAAACTTAGATGAAATAAGAACATAAATGGCACAGGATCCTTAAAAAGACATACAAGTAGCAGGAGAAAAGTTCTCTGAAATGGACCATGATGTGGGAGTGAGTCTCTGAAGTTCAAATCGCTGAAGGACAAAAGGCCAAGAAACCAGGTCAGTAAAAGTACTCATGCAAAATCTGTGTTCTCTTTTTCTGCTGAAATCCTAATTCCCACCAAGGGTCATGCTCACTGCTGGCTGCCCTTTTCTGTTTTGTGAATCACTAGGGCCACGGGGTACACACACTATTTTTTTGAGTTGTTTATATTTGCTTAGAAGATGTGAAGCATATGATAATGATTTTTCTCTCCATCTTTTTACTTTTTCCTAGAGGGGGGTCTGTGTATACTTAGTCTGTCTGTCCCATTTCTTTATTCCAAGTAGAAGAGAGGATAGGACTGGGTACTGTAGTTTTAGCAAGTCGTTTCAAACATCAACACCAGTAATCTTTCGCTTTCATTGTTTATACATAGAATTGTCAAAGTTTCCATTTTTTAAATTTTCAATCTATTCAAATGACTGAAAGTGTAAAAGTTTCTAAGCAGGACTGTGCTAAGGGAAAGGACTCCAAGTGAGAAGATGAAGTCTCTAACATGGCTTTATGTAACACCTTGGTAAAAATTAAAATTCAGGTCTTTGATAAGACTACCCTTGTTTACCCCTTAACCGAAAGATTGGGTTGTTCAGGAACAAGTTTCTCTGTGTGCTGACTGGTGTCATTGTTGTCCCTTAGAGTTTTAGGGAAAAGTCTCTAAGAAAGAAGCAAAATTAAGAAAAATAAAATCTCTTCATGTTCAATGTACTTATATCTCTCTGAGCTACTTGAAAAATAAATTACTAAACATAACTGCAAGGGGACAGTTCCGGAGTGAACTTATGAATTCGATGTACAGTGCTTCATGAGGTAATTATTTCAGATAATAGCTAAGGAGGAAGCACAATAGTCATGTTTGGTTGTTTGATTTTTGTTGGTACCAAGGATTAAAACCACGCATAATACAAAGCTATTTCCCAAGTTCTCTCTTATGTTTTTTGTTTGTTTTTCTTTTTTTTTTTAAACTTTGAAATTTATTTTTGCTTCACTGCCTTTGTAGGACCTGAATTTGAGTTCCTCTTGTCTGAGGCTCCCAGGGCAGAAATTACAGCCAGGACCACCATACCCACCTCAAGGGTGCTATGTTCTCAACAACAGACCCAAAGCCTAGTACAATATATATTTAACACCCTGTTACTGAATGAACCAATATTTCCAAGTGTCAGTGCGAGGGGCTGTCTGCTTCGCATCTGCTTCACTGTTCTAGTATAGTGTTCAGCATTATACTAGTAATGATCTGCATATGGAAATAAGCAGGTATTGCACTTTGTTTCCTGAAATTTGTGTTTAAATTACAAATTTTATGTGCAATATTAACATTTTATACATTTTAGATGGATCCAAGGGCATATTAATTTTTGATAAACAGCAGTTGCAGTGCATATTTATAGGGTACATTTCGGAAGAACGGCTCCCCCATTGCTGCTTCAAGACTTTGCACAGCCTGGGTATAGGAAAGCGCTTTCCAAAGCACATTCAACCCAAATTCTTTGTCTAAAAGCAGAAAAGCAGATATATATCATTACTAATTCAGAAAAGCCCAACATGCTATTTTAAAAGAAAACTAAATTTTTTTTTCATTATAAGGATGAAGTCTGTCTGGAAGCAAAGAAAAACAAAAAACATCATTCTATTTGTAGCCAGTTTTAGCCAGCTTTTTTCAGTAGTAATTTCACAAAATTTATGCCATCTAAGACTTAAAAAAAATTACCTTTTGTAAATTACTTTCACAATTTTGAATAGGCTGAATTTTCAATGACATCCATCAATATGATTTCTATACAGCTTTTCGTAGTTAGTAGTAATCATTTTGCTGCTTGTTTCTATGTCTCGGATCACATTTGATCGCATATTTAAGGAATATCTCCAATAAGTTGCATTTTTATCTTTAAAATCATGCTCCCTTCATACTGTATTGTAAACTTGTAGAAGTTCTTGTCAGAGTCTTACTGACCCCAGTATTTATTTCACCTATCTCTCATACTAAAATATCCAATAAGCAATTTAAAATAAATTCACCAAAATTAATGCCCTATTACAATAAAAATAAAAAATGAATATGTAAAATTTTAATTAATAAAGTTATTCATGGTAATTTATTGGAAATAATACAACATATATAAATTAGACTTGCAGTCAGATATTTAGAAAAAAATAAAATATTGACTCACCAAAGTGTTATCCATAATGCCAGGAATTACATGATTATTTAACAGCAAAATATATAAATTGCCACAGCAGGCAGTTAGTATGCTGAGCTATCTTTCCAGTCCAAGAAAGGGTTTTGATACATTTTACTGGAACCAGTTTTGTTTCCTGTTCTGAAGCTACATATAATACATGTACTGTCTCTTTTTTTCTCTTATCTTTTTCTGTCTCTTCCTCTGCTATATTCTTTTTTTGTTTTTCAGACTTTTTTTTTTTTTTGCTTTATTTTGTTTTGGCAAAACTGGGAATTGAACTCAGGCCCTTGTGTTTGCCAGGCAAGTGCTTCTTCTACTGAGCTATTTCCCCAACCCTGCTGCTATATTCTTTCTTTAGATCTTTTTTTTCAGAACTTCTTTATCACTGAGAATTTTTAGGAAAAGTCAAACTTTTTACCTCAGCTATATCAAAGTAAAGAACCTACACCCATATTTCAATCCTGAAGATATAAATGAGATTGCTATAGAGTAGTATTTTAATATTGCATGTGATACAGTCAATGATGATTTGTCAGATTACATATTAGAAATCATTGCATGCTTTTCATTTTGGCAATTTGGTTTTTCTGTTTGTTTTTTTTTCTTCTTTTGTATTTAGGGCAGGGTGTACAGGGTGTACAGGGTCTCACTGTGGGTGGGACTTGCAGTGATTCTCTTGTTCACAGTCTCTCAAGTGCTGGGATTACAGGCTGGAGCTACCATGTGCAGTTTCAATTGTCATCTCAGGCCACCCTGGGGCAAACTCCCCATCCTGCTTCTGGCTAAACAGACACTTTAATCTGCTATTTGGCTGGCCCTTGGCAATTTCTTTATCTATTCATCTGACCATGTCACTTATCTTGTTGCTCTTTGTGTTCCTTTTTTATGTTTCCTTTCACCTCCTCTGTATGTTTCTCCCAGCAACAGATTAATGTACAAGCCTAGAACCATAGGCTTGTTTCTTGAGTTCTATCCAAATCTTTCACTGTGACAGAAAGTATGTCTTAAATAGTTTTTTTTTATGGAATTTTTCCAAAAGACAATATGAAACATTTTAAAAATCTCTACATTATACGAAATGTCTTAATACCCTTTGCTCACATATTTATATAGCATTTGCTTTGTACATTTACAGTGATATTTTGTTTTGATGAGACAAATGCTTTGCCTGTCACATAGGAGACAGATTTTGTCTTTTCTTCAGGGTGGATCATGAAAACGAGGTGCTTTTGGTTCCAATTTGCTTGATTCCAAATTCACATATTGGATGGGGAGATAGCTCGGTGGGCTAAGCCGCTGCAAGAGCCAAGGTTGAATCCCTGTTACCTCGTGCCGTGGCTGATGCCTGTGATATCAGTGCTGGGGAGGCTGAGACAGGAGGATCATTGTGCATTTGAGTTGCATAGTGAGACCCTGTACTAAATAAATAAATAAATAGATTTTAAAAAATTGGAATCGACGTATTACTGTTTCTGCATATATTTTAGCACAGTTGATTAATCTCAGATTGAGATAATGAAGTGTCCTGGAACATAACATAGCTTGTATAAGCAGTAGGTAATTAAGCCAGAAAAAAAGCACTGACTTGAAAGAAAGAAAGAAAGAAAGAAAGAAAGAAAGAAAGAAAGAAAAGGAAATTTAAGTGACTTCACTTTAAGCAAGACTAATATAAGTATTTCTACAGTAGATGATTGATTTCAAAACTTTTATTCATTTAGTTCAACATTTTAGCCCATTGAAGTGATTCTGCTTGCTTGGGGGGATTTATGCACATACTTATGTACCACTGTTTATCTTTAAATCCTCTCCCAGTAAGCACAAGGATCAGACATCAAGTCAAATATAAAAAGGGCTGCTCATATTTGTAGTAATATTGACATATGATAGATGCTGAGCCCAGAGGCCTGGCCACATAAATTTTTGGAGGTGATGACAGAAGCGTAATAAATTATGTTATAATTTTCCATTTTTCAGACTTCATCTGAAATGTTGTTACCATGGAGAAAAATTCATTGTCTCCTATCTTATGAATGATATAGACACAGGATTCATTTAAAATGTTTCATCTTAAGAGTTTCCAAAATTATCTTTCATTTAGTAATGAAAAATTAAATAGTAATATTAACTAAAACCTTCAAAAAGTGCCTTAAATGCTTGCTTATTGAAAAATAAATGTATCTCTAATTTCCTCTGTGACTTTATGATTTTGGGTTCATCTCGCCAACATCAAAAAGAACACAGTTTAAGGCTGATGGCCAGCATAGACTTTCAGAAGAAATTCTAAATTAAATCCTCCACGTTTTTAGAGTGTGATTATGCAAACAGTAGAATTTGACATATTCCTACTACTATAATCATTGATTCCTTCGTGATCTGTGTTTTTGTTCCTTGTGAACCTTTAAGGAGATTTCTAAAAGTCAAATAGGCAGGAAGGTAATAATTTGCAAAGACTTTTACACTTTGCTATTTATAATAAAAGGTCATTCCTAGGCATTCGCAGTAACAAAACAGAGTAGTATTGTCACCTCCAGAAATGAAGAAAACAAACAACTAGTACAGGTGCTGCATTTAGGGAGAGAAGCGGGCTGCAGCAGGAAGGCAACTACCATGGTGAAGCCGTTTCTACCATAGGGACTCCGAGGGTCCTATTTCCATGTACAAGATAAGGGAAGGGTGTCTCTCTGTCAGTCAGCCTGTAAATCTGTTTACAGAATCAGCGTTGTTGCACATCAGTAAAAAGTAGAGAAAAAATAAGACTTTCCTTATTTTAGTTGAGCAATTGATGCAAACACTAATAATTAAATTTCCTTTGCATCTAAAAAGTCATTGATAGTAGTTCGGCTCTAAGTGGACAGGTAAGATCAGATGCAAGCATAATTTAGATATATGTGGCAAGAAATAGGCTGAATTTTAGGCATCTTTCTTTTCTTCCTTTTTTTTTCTTTCATTTTTTGTTTCTGTTTTTTTTTGAGCACCATTGTTTAAACTCAAAACCTTGTGCTTACCAGCCAAGTACTTATTCTATTAAGCTATTTCTCCACTCCATGGCTTCTTTCACTAAGAGTACCTCATTTAATCCCTATATGCAGCTCACGTTTGGAGATTGTAGATAAGGTACCATAACTCAGAAGTTTATGTTCATTGTGCTCAATATCTTATTGAATATCTAAGGATAGACTTGTTGGAACAGTAAGAGGGCTGCATTTTAACTAACATCTATTTGAGATTTGTGCAGTAGGAGAGAATATTCAAGGTCATTGTCTCTCAGAATGAGAAAGGGGTAGAAAGAGAAGGTAGAGTAGAAAAAAGGAGAAATGACATGGCAGGATAGCTGAGTTGTCTAAAGCGCCGGCCTGGACAAACTCACTCAGGCACAGAGGACTGTGGTTCAATCTCCAACACTACATGGGGCACCAGACCCTCCAGCCTAGCCAGCCAACAAAAAGCCTTCTCAAGGGATGGCAGTATAGCGCCCAGCAGTATAGCTCAGTGGACGAGGCACTTGCTTAGGTAAGCACAGAGGTAGGGTTCAATCCCTGGCATTGCATGCTGCACCCACCCCTCCCTGGACAAGCTGAGCTGGTGATGGAGTCTGAGCATGGTGGTGCACACCTGTAATCTCAGCACTAGGGAGGCAAACATAAGGGGGATCACTACCGGTCCAAGCTGTGTAGTGAGACACTGCACAAAGAAGGAGAAGGAGGAGACACAGAGGAGGATGGTGAACACAGGCAAAGGCCAGCTATTTATTAAAAATAAAGTTAAAGGAAATTTATTCAGAGAGAAATTTGCTTGCTTTCTCTCTTATTATGTTTTTCTACAGGGGTTATTAAAGGAAATGCAGAAAACCAGTTTTAAATACTACTGTCTCAAATACCCACAATTAATAGAAGTTATATATTACAGTATAAAATTACAGATGTTTCACACAGAAAAAAGAACTGAAAATATATAGCATAGAACCAAATATTTTAATTAAAATATAAATTTATATATAACAACATAAAATACTAAACAATAATGATGGAATAGATATAGCTTCAATCAGATTTCTTAGAAAACATAATATGTCTTGAGTTTAACACTAATAGGATGACTAAACTAATCTATTTGTTCCATTTCAGTCTGTAGTAATTTAATCACAGAACCGAGGATATAATGTATAGTATTTCTTTTTCCTACTGCTGAAATGCCAGAAGAGCAATTGAAAGCAAAGTTCTCTATCCAAAAGAACAGTGCTTCTCCTGAGTTATGACTAGATAAAAAAAAGTTAGTGATACTAGAATTTTAGATAGGTAATAATTACTTTTTAGTAGCAGTATGTCACTAACATTGTATTGAATGTGTGTGCTAAAAATGGTTTTGATCTCAAACAAATTTTACTAGGTGCATTATATTTTAATTTGTTATATGTGGTATCCTTACTGATAAATTTTGGGGGCCATACCTTAAGTTTCAACTGCACTCTTGTCTATGTAAATCAAGCTAAAATAAATGCAGTATATGACCTCAAGCATGGGCGTTTCTACTGATCCCAAATATCAATGTAAAATTAGAAGGAATCAGAGCTTTTGTTCTTATGCACCATGAAGCAAGGGAAGTATAAACTACTATAGTGAAAATTATCCTTGGAGAGGGTCATAGGTGAGGCGTTCCAGTACTGTTCACAGACACTGTGATATCTTTGTGTTCAATATTAATCAATAGTAAAAGTATTTTCTCCAACACAGCTATTTTCTTACGAAGAACTACACACCCTTTATAATGGAATCACGTGGGTCCCCTACCCTGACGCACAAAGAGCAAAATGCACATACCACTAATGTATCTGTTATATAAAGGGTTTTATCCCCTTTGGAGTTGTTTTATTTTATTTTATTTTTGTGAATGAACAAGTAAGTCTTTGTGAACTGAACCGGCACAGGTAGAGATCACTGCTGGCCTGTCCTGGTGTGTTTGCAGAACATGTACTGTGAAAGACGGAAGCTGCAATTTGTTTGCATGGTTTTCTATTTTGCTCCCCCACCTCAACTCAGATTACTTCACTACTAACAAGAACAATAGTGCCAGAGCAAAGATGGCCAAAACAGACTGCATGATTGCTTTCTCAACTAAAATGAGGAGAAAACGAAAACACTTTAAATGAAGTGTCTCAAATAAACATTTAATTTCGGGTAAGATAGCAACTGCATATATATACCACCTTATCAAATGTAGAAGGAACATTTAGTGAAGAGTTAAAAGATTCATTTGTGAGAAAATAAATGTAGTTCTAAAAGTAAGCTGCTGAGAGTAAATATGTAAAACCACATTTAAGCTGTGTGCAATTAACATGAATTTACACTAGAAAAAATGAAAACCATGATGAGCTTCTGGAGAATTACGGATTTGTGCAGGAGACTGCTTTGTTCTTCATCAAGCACAAGCCAGGCTGCGTCTGGATGCACCTTAACGAACTACAGATTGCAAGCAAACAAGAAGGTTGCGTATTCATACTTTAGGAAAAGTGGATGCATTATTTTCTCATCCTCATTACATCTTTATTAATAACCTTGCTTCTGTGTTCCACACACTTAAATATTTGTGCCCGGGCTGGCCAGATAGCTCTGCAGATTAAAGTGCCTGCTTAGGCAGATTCAGGGGCCTGGAGATTTGATCCCTGGCCTGCGCCTGGCTTATGGGCCCTGCACCCCCTCAGTGCACTGAGACAGGGACAGAGACTAGGATTGGTGGTTCTCGCCTGTAACCCCAGCACTTGGGTTTGGGGAGCCTGAAAAACAGGAAGGATCACTATGAGTCCAATCTGTGTAGTGAGACCCTGTAGACACTACTAAATACATAAAAAATAAATAAATAAAATATTTTCGCCCTTATCCCTTTATGGCTTTATTGTGCTTTAAGTCTCAGTACAAGTACTGCTGCCTATTAGTGTTTTTTTTTTCCTTCTATATTTTTGTGTTTTGAGACATTAATATTTGTTTCTGTCCCTGTAACAATTTTGTATTCATTTCTCTTTACTCAGTTTCACATGTATTTCCAGTTACATGATTTACTTCTGTGTTATATACACTTTTGAAGTATAAACCTAAGAGGAAGAAATGAAAAAACAATTTAATGCCCAAAAGATATTTTTCTCTACTGTTTGTATTTTATAAAGTATTCTACAGTATATTATAGCATTAAAACAACTGCAGGGGACTGACACAGGTACACAAGAAAGACACTTAGAGCCTGCTGAAAGCCCACCATGGCGGAAGAAATTGATTTCACTACTAGTGATGCTGTGGCTTCCAACCTTTATGCTATGCAGTGCTTGGACCTGCACAGAAACGGCTACATGGTGCTCAGCAGATGAGCAGAGAAAAGAGTGGAGATGCCAACTTTCAAAACTGGACGTCACAGTCATGCCAAAGTACACCTTGTTGAAATTGACATTTTCACGGGAAAAAGAATATGAAGATATCTGCCCTTGTACTCACAACATGGATGTTCCAAATATTAGTAGAAATGATCACCAGCTGATATGCGTTCAGGACGGTTACCTTCCCTGCCACAGAGACCGGTGAAGTCTGTGAAGGTCTTAAGCTGCTAGAAGGTGAACTAGGCAAAGAGAGAGAAGGAAAATATAACGCAGGTGAAGATGTACAGGTGTCTGTCGTGTGTGCCTTGAGTGAAGAGTGTGCTGAGGCCATAAAGCCCTGCAGATAATGAGAACATGAGATGGGGGCATATTGGTCAGGTCTGGATCAGCTGAAGACGTAAAGTTCGATTCTCATTGTCACCAGAGCTGTGGCCTCCATGAGCAGCTTCTCTCTCTCTCTCTCTCCCTCTCTCTCTCTCTCTCTCTCTCTCTCTCTCTCTCTCTCTCTCTCTCTTTCCTCTCATATTGTGCTGAGTTGGTTTTGCAGGCAATTGGTAACTTTTTTTTAAAAAAATCAAGCTGTACAATTCTCTTTTATTTTCAATTTTATAGGTGTCTTTCCTGTAACATTCCTGTGGTTTTCAGTGTGTAAGTTCAGGAAACAGACAAGACAACCTCAGTAGATGTGATTTGTCTGAGGAAAAATTTCTTGTTTTAATAAAGTGGTTAATAAACCAGCATTTTAAATCAGACAATATAGCATCTAGTGGTATTGAAGTACCAGATTTCAGTTGAAATCTGGTACTTCAGTTTTAATGTCATAGAAGATTGTGGATTGGAATTGTAGATTGTGGATTGGTATTGTCAGTCTCAGCTTGTGTGTGAAATACACAAATCCTTACACAAGTCTTGTTCTCAGAGTGCTATTTACTCTGATGGCCATGTGCCACCACATACACTAATACTATTCTTTGCAAAATGTTATTCAACTTAATATAACCATACAGTGCTTTTAGTATCTGCTTATTATTGACAGAAGGACAAACTGTTTGACAAACATAAACAAGTCAGAATATAAAGAATATAGTAAGGACATTGGCAAAAGAAGTTACTAAGACTAGGTTTTTCAAAAAAAAAAAATTGACATCTTTATAATCAGCAAAAAAGTAGGAAAAGACTTTTTAGTTGTATTTTGCTTTTTTTCTGTCTGAGCCTCCATCTCCCAACTTGAAAAGGATCACCTGCTTCATAGGGAACTATAAAGTATTCTTTCCCCAATCACACTAATGCACGTTGATATTTATCAGTAACTGCACATTTCTAACCATTTTAAGTAGAATTTTAGATGCTAAATGTTTGTTAGGTTAAAACTGGGAATTCTTACATTGATATGAATTCTTGAGTTCAGTTAAATTTGTGCACATTTTCATCTAAAGTGAATTGAAAATGAATCATGGAAAAATATTACTTTATTTGAAAATTAAGTACATAAAATTTTTCTAAACTGAGTTATTTAAGAAGTACTTTAGGTGACACCACTTTCTTCTTAGTGTTTTAGCCTGTATGTATGTTCTTTCACTATTTTAAACACTCTTACAAGAGTTGAGTCAATAGCAATCATTATATTGGAGTGAAACCTGGAAGAAAATCATTTCATTATGCCTCGGTCCTCTAAAACTGCTTGTGAGATCTCTCCCACAATGCCTTAGCCAGACGGACAGTTGTTCTTACCATCTAGAGAAAAGTATGTCTGATGTTTACCTAATCAATGACTAGAAATAGCACGCAGGATGCAAGATACCAAAGTTTTAGTTGCTTAGTGTGTACACATCTTAAAGTTTTATCTTGGCCTAAGCAAACCCATTTGAAAAAGATGCAAGGCACTTTAAGAGGAAGGTATGGAAGAGACTTCTAAATCACAAAAAATGCTGAGGTTGTAGTTAGTGGATTTTGGTATGACATTTTAGCTTTTGCACATCCAAAGCATAATTAAGAAGTGGGCTGAATTCTTTCCAGCATTCTATAGAAGTATCTACAACACACTGTTCTAGTTTTTTCTACTCCAGTCTCTGATGTTTATCTTATTTGTTGCTTGATGATAGTTACCCAGAGGAAGTCTGTAAATTTATTTATCCATGCTGCTTGCTGGTCATTTGTCTGTCCCTAGTTATAACCATATTCGTGTTATGATATAGTATTAGTTCTGGATTAGCATGCCCTCATTCTCCATAACTTCTCAAACTTTGCATAAGTATATTTTCAATTGTGATAGACAGGTGTAAAAATAATAATACATCTCTATTTCAATATCTTGAATGGAAAAATCTATGCATAAAAATTTAATTTTAAATACTATATGAACTGTAAATATTCTAACATATGGGTGTAGATTTTAGAGATTCAGGATTGCTTATTTTCACATAAATCAGTAGATGATTCTCTAGAACAAAATATTTCACTTAGTAAAGATTTATAAATTGTATTATAAGGAAGCAGGTAGCTTATACTTTTTTTTTTTTTTTTTGTGGAATTGGGGATTGAACTCAGGCCCTTGTGCTGGCCAGGGATGCACTTATTCCACTGAGCCATCTCCCCGGCCCAGTAACATATATTCTTTAACATAGAAGTGACATGGTTCTTTTTGACTTCAGAGAAATGTTAAAAGTAGATTTCCAGTACTGTTTTAGTTTTTTGTAGCAAATGTTAAATATCATCAGTTATCATATATAAAATGTGGACCATGTGGTGATAGGTTACACAGTAATACACCATTTTTGCCTATATACATTTTAGCAATTTTCAGACATTAGCAGGTTGAATATTTCTTTTATTTCTACTGTGAAGACTGCTATGCTTTATCTGCTACAACTATATATCCTATCACATCAACCACTCATTGCTGCATGGACTTAATATGAACACCGTGGACCTCATTGTTTCATGCTCCCCTGAAGGGCTGCTGATGGCTTGAAAGAATTATTGTTAATTGAGTTCTTGACTCTGTTTCCCTTAGTGGTTCAAATTTCTGTGCCAATACTTTATATAAATTTTTGCAGGCAAAACACGATCCTTTCAACATGACTTGTTGCAAAAAACACATTTAGACTATAAAGTTTGGTGACACAATATTTTATTACAGTACAATGTGAGTGTACATGAACATACAGCTTTGTATGCTTTTTCCATTTCTAAAGTCCTTGCAACTATTAAAAGTACTGTAGTCTGAAAAAAGTATACTTTAATAATAACAATTGATTTTCTTAAACTATTATTAAAGATATTTATGTCACATAACACGAGTGGGAACCTGAAAGTTATACTATGCGGCTATTTCTATCTGCAACAGACAACTAACTTAAAATGCTTTCAGTTACCCTGTTGTTACAAGTTTTCCAGTTACAAATGTGTGTTGTGTATAGACCATAACAGAATGCATGGATATATACCTGATAACTAGTAAAAATGCCAGCATTTTAGAAAATTTTCTATTTCTCTTCATAGCATTACTTTTATCAAATAGACAAGAAGTGACTATTAAAGACATCTGTTATAAAACATAAAACACGGAAGCAACCATGACTGATTCTATAGCCTAATTACATTAGTTAAAAACATTCTAAATAATTTGCATCTACTGGCATATGTTTCCTTGGATAATATAGGTTACATTATTTTTACAGCTTTAACATTCAAAAGATCAATTAATGTAAAAGAAGATGGAATTAGAAATGGCAAAATTGCTTTAGTTTTCTGATACGATGTCACAAAGACAATGAGATATGTTTTATCATATATATATATATATATGTATATGATTTATTTTGTTTTTACATCTTCCTAAATAAGTAAATTTTTCTTTTTTCTTTTTCTTTTTTTTGATACAGGGTCTCGCTATACAGTTCAGACTTTTAGTGACCCTCTTGTCTCAGCCTCTCGAAAGCTGAAATTACAGGTGTACACCACTGTCTTTAGGAGGCCTGAACACAGCACATGATACTGGGAATCGAACTTGGCACCCCATGCTTGCTAGGAAGGTGCTTATGTTTCAGAGCTATCTCCCTAGTCCAAAGCAAATCTTTCAAATCTATGTGATAAATGTACTAAATATGTAGATGTTATTAAATATTAAATGCTATAAATCCT
>PVKA01011225.1:0-61688 GCA_004027165.1 Ctenomys sociabilis
ACCCTTCCCTAAAATACAAAATGAAAAGAAGTAGAAGATGATGAAGGAGGACGAGGAGGAAGAGAAAGAGGAGGAGGAGGAGGAGGAGGAGGAGGAGGAGGAGGAGGAGGAGGAAATCAACAGTGGTTGCTGCATTGGATGATATTATCTTCAAATTAATCATTTAGGTTACCAGATATAAGCCTGCAAAATTGATTACAAACAAAACAACAAAAAATATAAGAAATTAAAAAGAAGCAAAGAGAATAGAAAGAAAAAAATTCAAATCATTAAAAGCTCATTTCAAAAGACCAGCAGAGATGAGCAGCACAATTATTCAAACTATCCCTGGTGTTGTGGGGATTGAACCTGGGTCATGGCAGGGATCGAGCAACCGTCATGCTTGCCTAAGCAGGTGCTTTATTCCAATGGAGCTATTTGCCAGACAAATTATCCTATATATATATATAGGATATATATATATATAGGATATATATATATATATATATATATATATATATATATATATATATATATGTTGATTTTCTGTTTAGAACTTTTCACCATTTCTGACCCAATGCATCATTAATTTAGAAGAATTTTGCAGACATTTTTCACAAAGACTTCTTGATATCTTTCTGCTTTTGGTTCTGGGGCTCTCCCCAAGCAGCCTGTTCCCTTGCCCTGCCCTCCTCTGCGACCTGCTAGCCTGTCCTGTCCACTGTGCCCTGTCTTCTTTGCTGTTGTATCCCAGCATAGTGTTTGATGCTGTGCCCTCTGGTGGACCGACCACTAACTGGTCATTGCCAGGAACTTCAGTAATGAAGAGTTAAACATATTGGAGCTTTCTCAGCCAGACTTGTGGCTTCAGGCCAGAGCACGGCAATGCGTGGGGAGAGCACCTGTTAGTATAAAAAGCACCTTGCAATGGGAAGGAACAAGGTGTCCTTGGAGAGACTAGGGTAGCACCAGGAAGAGGTTGGTTCAGGCCAAGGGAGCGAACTCTAAATGCTGACCAGGGCCTGTCTGGGGCCCCGACGTGCCAGCTGAACATTCCTGGGGGGCGGTGGGCTGCCTCTGGGAAGACCGCAGGACTGTTACAGAGCACCATTGCCATGGTCCGAGATCAGCTGCAAATACTGCAAGCCCAATCACAGGTCTGTTTGGTCTGCAAATGTTGTACAAATGATAAAAACCATCCGCAGCTAGGAAAACCTAGCACACCCAAAACCTGCTCGATGGGGAGCCTCACGGTGGTGTGTTCTTGCTGCCTGCCCCTCTCCTGGCTCTAAGTTCACCTTCCTGTCCATCGCACGGGCTTCCCTTCCCTTCACGTGCTCCCCCAGAGTATCCAAATGGCAAATATCCATCTGGGTTCTCCCTTTGCTGAAGATGACTGGGAAGGAAGCTGCTCTTCCCGCGAAAGGCTCAGCGGCAAGCTGAAACTGCCCCGGACACCATTTTCTCCCCCACAGGAATCTTCAGAACACCTTGGAATACGCATATACTCTTTTCACAAGCTCGTTTGCACACGTCAACATTAACTTACCAATGGGCCTAGCAGCAGCGAGAAGTGCAACTCCGAACTGGTGGCAGTTTTTTGACAGCATACCCACAGCTGCCTCTCAACTTTCCACCCAGCCCCTGAGACCAGCCAGAAGGAAAGGTGGAATTTTCTTTTTTTATTGCTCTAATTAAGCCTTTAAAAGCTGCAACCACACAGAAAAGAGAGAGGGAGGAAGTGGACAAACAGCAACAGAGAGCACTGCTCAGGAAACAAAGCGCCAAACTAATAAAATTCACAGTGGTCAAATCAATGAAATTAAGGGTCCTCTTGGCCTGTGGCCCCTCACCTGCACCCCTGAAGGGGGTGGGTGTGACTGCATCGAAGTGAGAAAGCACAGCCTGAGGTGGGGATTAGCAGGGACCTGAAGGAAAGAGTGGAGCAGGGACATCTCTACAGGGCGCCAGCCCCACTTGAGGCTGCGCCAGGAGTTCTTCCTCTGTGGTCTCCTGTAATCCTCACGCCTTCTTAATGAAGCCTGTCTGGGGGAACTACAAAAGAATAAACAGAACAAAGAAAACAAATTTTGTTCTGACCAAGTGTCAGGCTTCAGAGGACAAATCTCACTCAATTCTCATAACCTTATGAGAAAGCACTATTTCTGGCCTGTTTTAGTAAGTAGCCCCACAAGGAAAGCTTCAGAAAGGGCTCAGCCTCACCGAGTTGGTGGAGCAAAGCTTTGGCCCAAGCAGTGCGGCCCCAGTGCTATCTGTAAGAGACCTCCCCTGAGAGAAGTCCCATGAGACAGTCCTGGGAGAGGCTCTAGATTTTCACCAAGGCTGAAAACAGACGAGGCAATGCCTCGCAAACTACCAGGAAGAATCTGGGACTCACTCTGAGGAGAAGATATGGAGGAGTTTTCAGCAGAACCAAGGTGGTCAAGTGCTGTTTTTCAAAAGGTTATTGGGTTGGTGAAGTGGTAGCCTAGAAGGCGGGTAGAGCCACGAGGGGAGTCTGCTGGGGACCCGGGGCCAGATGACTGCCCTGGAGTAAAGGCATGGCAAATGCACAGAGGGAAGCAACAAAGTGAGGAAAACTGGGTGGAACTGGGTTCGAGAGGAATCTGGCTCAGAAGGAGGGAGAGGGACTGGTAGGTCAGTGGCCAGGGAAACAGTGAGGAGGTGGTCAGAATTGGAGGGGCAGAACGTGATTTGCAAGTTTAAACGCTTTTGTAGCTGGGGTTTTAGAGAGTCATTGCAGTTGGGACTGTGACTTAGGTGTATCCTTCCAACAGTTCTTCTTCCTTCCATTTATTTCCCTTAGAAAGAGAAATTCATTAAATAAGAAGCTGTGCTATAGCAATTAGAATTGCTGAAAGAAAGAGAATGGGCAGGACCTATGGAATGAGGAGGAAGCTTTTGAAATGGTAAGAGATATCCACAGACATTTCAGCAACCTCCTATCAGTGGTGAAGAGCGGCTCTAGAGGGCAAGACCACGCTGTCTGCCCCGAGGGTTCCCACTGACCGAGTGACAGGGCTCCAGAAGTGCAACAGGTTTGCGAAACAGAAGAAGGCTACAGGGCCTGGGAGTAGAAGTGGCACTGTGTAGGGACAGGACCTGGCATATGGAATAGCTCCACAAAATGTCACACAAACTGACCAGCTAATAGAAGTTGAAGGGTACAAGACTGATACAACATTAATTGTATTTTCTATACATATTAACATCAATAAGGATACAAAAATAAATCAACATATCATCTACAGAGAATCAGAACTAAGAAAGGATTGGAGATAAGTTTGAAAAAAATCTCTAAGACCTATATAACAAAAGCTAAATAATATTGTCTAAATTGAAGAATGCTTAAGTAGCTATTTATCAATTGGTTGATTCAACTGCTAAGAAATAATTTTTTTCTAATTGATTTACACATTAAGTACAGCCTGATACAAAAAATGTCAACAGAATTCACGGAATTAGACAAAATCACTGTAAGTTTCATATAGCAATACATAATACCCATAATGAACTGCTATAATAGCTATAACAGAGGCCACAGGTGGAAGAATAATTCTTGCTGATGTCAAGACTTAGTATAAATCTACAGAAGTCACTACAACGGATCAAGTGTATGGTGCGCAAGATGTATAACCCCATGACCGAACAGAGAAGAATTGTGCAATCAACTTATGCACATATGGTTAACTGACCCTGAAGAAGGTATAAAGGGAATTTAGGATAATCTTTTTAAAAAATAATGTAGAATTGTTGTAATATGCAAAAGTAGTGAAAAATTTCCTATTGCCTCATATTACATAAAATTGTAAAGCTTGACAATAGATTTAAATGTAAAGAGCAAAACACAAGACTTCTAGAAAGATATACAGGGTGAATCAGTATGGTCTTGGGTAAGAAAAGACTGCTTAAATCATTCAGAATACATCCAGACAAAAAAATTCAAAAAAACTGAACTCTATTTGTAATAAGCACATCTTTAAAAATACTTAAGAAAATGAAAAGAAAAAGCAAAACTATGAGAAAATATTTAAAATTTTTATTTAGTAAATGATATACACAGAATATTTTTATTGAAAAAGAATTTTAATTAAATCATTTTTTACATATGAAGATCTGATTTATTTCACTTATGAGTATGGTCTCAAGTTTCATCCATTTACTTGTAAAAGCTTTGAGCTTATCTTTCTTTATACCTGAGTAATACTCCATTGTATAAATATACCACATATTTCATGTCCAAAACCCCTCAAAATTAAGTAAACAAACAAGTCAAGTAAATAAAGCCCTGAAAATCAGAAAAAAATTTTATTAAATAGGATAGATTATAGACTTAAAAGGACAGGAAACTATGTTCAATGTTATTATTCATTAGGGAAATACAAATTTAAATCATAAGGAAATATTTCTTGTATTGGAACATCTAAAATGTAATAGAGTGACCCTACTAAATGTTGATGACAGCATGAATTAACTTGCACTGTCCTATACAGTTGGTGAGAGTTTAAAAACTGTACAAAGACTGGAGAATGCCATGGCAAGTCCAAAGCAGTTAATAACTCCCTTGCCATATGGCTCAGAACTCTCTTCTGGGAACTTACACACAAAAAACAGGAGCCTCTATTCATGCAGAGCTGTGTGCCTGAATGTTCACAGAAGCTTTTTAAAAATAATAGACCAAACTTAAAATCAATGAAATTTCCATCAACAGATGAATGGATAAACGAATTAGGGAATAGTCATACACTGGATTGCCACTCATCATTGAAAGAAAATTAATCATCGATGCACACACTAGCATGAAAGTTTCCGAAGAGCTACACTGAGCAAAAGAAAGCAGAGAACTGGACTGGAAGCTGAACCATTCCATTTGCTAACCTGCAATGATGGGAAGGACTCTAATGGCTGAGTAGGAGAGAGCAGCAGGGCCTGTTACAAGGAGTGCAGAAGCTTTTGTGGGTGGAGGACATGCACATTTTATTTATTTCTATTTGTTTTCACATTTTCTTTGACGTAGCTGTGCCTTGATGGGTAGATGTCTACACATCCCTAATGTGCATGTTCAACCCGTGTGCCTCGTTGCGTTTCTCTTTTTGGTCTATTTTCTCCATCTCAATCCTCAGAGCCTGGTCCTCTCAGGATGCATAATGTGCTTCTCAGTGTTAGTGCAAGATCCCAGACATTCCTACAGGGGACGGAAGCTGGGATCTCTGCTGCCTGGTGGCTTACTTCAGTAGAAGCGAGTTCTGTTTTGTAACAGAATGGAGAGTCAGGTTTGAGGATCCGCTGGAGCTCCCAGAAGCTTGTAAGCAGCTCATCAGTGGCACCACTTCACCAGACATGTTGTGGCCAGTTTGGGACAGTCTTTTCAAAAGACCTCAGCCAAGGTCATGAGGACCGGTGTCCACTGGCATTTCTTGTCTGCCCTTGATGCCTCTAGAATCTCCCTCTTAGATGCTCCGGTAGTGCAATCTGTTAGCGTGCGGTACTTGTAGAATCTGGCTCTTCTGCCTCCCTTGAGTTCTTGCCTGTGGAGGGTCTTCTTATCCCAGGCCTCACCACCATTCAGAAGAAACCCACATCTTGGTCTGAGCCTCTTCTTGGGATGTGGCACTGACACTGTGAGTCCACGAGGTGGGCTGTCATAGCACGTGCAGTGCGGTGAGTCCCGTCAAACTGCAGGACAGGTAGAGCCTGGAGGTGGTGTCCCTTCCTCCTAAGGCGTTGGCTCCACACCTATGGAGGAGTCAGAATACTGCCTCGGCACAAAGGTGGGACGGTGGTGAGATTTAAGCGTTGAAAGAAAAGGAAGGTGGCACTGTGGCCACCCACACCTGCAGCGGTCTTGAATGGGGTCCCATGGTTTCCTTTCCTCTTCATGTAGCGCACTCGAGACGAATTTGGTGGATGCCTACCACTCACCAGGTGCCGCACTCCTACTTGTTACGCAGCAGTGCACGTTTCCTTTCCTCTCTGGTTCCCCAAATCCCTGGGAGCTGTGGTGAGGATGTGCTGTCCTTTTCATCTCTCTCTATTCTCTGCAGAACAAAGTGCCTGCCACCTATGGGGTCTGAGTCGTGAATCTGTCTTTTAGGAGCAGCGGCGGCTCAGCCAGCCTCTGACTTCTGGACCTGAGTAACCCTGGCTGGAAAATGAAAGGTGTCTGAGCTATAAGTGTGGGCAGGCCGAGGATACAGTGTCAGGAGAAGCGACTACAGAGTGCAAGTGCCACTCAGCATCACCGCTAGGTTCTCTCCTCTGTCGTCCTTCCTCACTCCAAAGGCCCTCTTCTTCCTCATTGCTTTCCATACCTCCAGATGAAAAGCACTTCAGGCTTCCCCTTCTGAAAGGAGCAGATCAGAAGCAAGACAGAAAAGGAACTAAATACATATTCTTAAGGAAAATGACTCATCAGGTTTCTATGGTTCTTTCACCATCCTGCCGCTCCTTCGTGATGGATCTGCAGAGCATGCTGTCTCTGGTACAGCCCGCCAAGGGCAGGCTAAAGCAGCAGAGCAGATACTGAAGACTTTCTACACAAACCCCAAGCCTCCTGGGCCTCAGACCCCAGCAGGTGCTCCATAATGCCAGGGCCCAGGGCCCTCTGGGACTCTGGCTCCTGTGGGATCACAAAAAGCCTTATACCCTCAGTGACTCTCAGGGGTGGCTCAGCAGAGCCACTCTCAAAGGACAGAGTGCTGAGTTTGGCCGACAGACACCCACTTACAGCCCAAGGCAACCTGTGGACCAGCCCCTTGCCACAGGGAGGGGGCCACTTATCTAGAAATAACTTCAGATTACAAGACCCTTCACCAAAGCCTCTAAGAACGGCCCTCCCAGAAGGCTCATGGTTTAAAGAGTGGGACCTTGTCACTCTCCTTTGTTTCTCAGTGTTTGACAGATACAAATTAGCTATGTTAGATATACAGATACTTACTTTAGTGAGGAGAAAGATTTGTACTAATAGTGTTTAGACAGGATATCATGTCTGTACTATGAATAAATACTACAAAGGCAATAGTATGCAATGCATTAATTATTGTAACTATTCTACTAACCTGTACTAACCTGTTTTGAAACTGTCTCATTGCTATTTCTTTCTCAATAAAATTAATTAAAAAAATGTCGAGTCCGGGGCACACTTTATTCTTCTCTAGTCTCTATCTCTCCACCCTGAAATGCTTTCTTTGTCCTTCAAAAGAGGAGTCACCAACCAGCACCCAGAACATTGGACTCAGTTATGGTTATGGGAAGGTCTGCTGCAGCCTAAATGCCAGCTTTCCAGTTTTGCACCACATACACTGTTCCTCTCTTCCTGATCCCTTTCTCTTTGTTCCACCGCGTCCAGGTGCAAAGCTTTGTTTGTTTCTTTTTCTTGAACACTGATAGATGTGGCCTTTGATTTCTCTCTCTGTCTGTTTAGCACAAATAAATTGACTGCATTTCATGAAGGTAGAGTTAGGTTAGGGCTTGTTCAGTTTCCAGGCTGTCTAATCCTAACTACTAGTACAGGACAGAAAACAATCTGTGTGGTCTGGGCAGGCATACTAAGCTTGCATTGTACAAGTGTAGGGGATCTCCAGGTGATAGGCTGCCTTGTTCTCCTAGGCCTATTCATACATCTGATTTTTCCAAGAATTCCTAGCAAAGGGTGGGTGGACCAAGGCAGGATTCAGGCCTCCTAATCTTGCTGTCACATACACGATACATGCTCTTGATCCAGTGTATAGCAGAAGCCTCTGCACACCCTTGAGCAAGGCGTGGACTACATAATCAAGAACATATGGGTTCTGTAAAGAAAATGTGGACTAGAAATTGGCATTGGTGCCCACATCCCTTTCACTTCATAGAATCCCCATTCTTTGGGACCCTAGAGGAGGTTGAGAGGTGAAGTACAGAGCCTGTAGCAGTTTCTCTTTTCTGCATTATAATTAATAATCCCATATTCATATTTAATATCCCCAATGGGCACATACTGTCCTCAAGAGCTAGGAGCGCAACATGTGTTCTATAGTGTTTCTCCATGAATGTGCCAGGGCTTGATGTGTGTACTGAATTATTCCAGGTTGAATTAAAGTCAGAGGTGTTAGAGAAAGAAGCTGGTGCTCTCTACTTGTCCAGTCTGTGCTGGTCACACAGCTAAGTGTCTCACACATATCCCCTTATCTGCTCCTCCAGCTTTTTGACAAACAAGTAGAATTCAGGTATAAAAAGAACATATCCAGTAGACTAAGTAACTGGTCAAGGTCAGAATGACCAGTATGTGCCAGACTTGAGATTTCAATTCATGTTTGTCAGCATCGCTGTACTCCCTATGGGTGTGCTAATGTACTAGGCAGTGTTGTCCTGAGGACTTCCTTTAGGGCTGACGGTTCATAACTTGGGAGGCACAATGGTATGTAAAGCATACGTTGTGCATGACTTCATGCAGCACCCAGTGCTTCACCACTTCATGGTATCAGTTATGGAATATGCAAACAATAATCCCATTTCTTCATGATGACTATTAATGGAAGAAATAGACAGTGCACAGCTATTTCCTGGTAAGGCCTCAAATTTCTAAAAACAAGTGTTTGGGTGACATGGCAAGGTATGAGAAAGAGTTTTAGGTAGAGCAGGGGGTGAGACTGACACATTGAGGAGTGCAAGGATCTGGGGGCAGCCTGAGCTGCCAAGTGAGTTCAAGACCAGCTTGAACAATATAGACCCTGTTTCAGGAGGAAAGAAAGAATGAAAGAGAGAGAGAGAGAGAGAGAGAGAGAGAGAGAGAGAGAGAGAGAGAGAGGCAGAGACAGAGAGACACAGAGAGAGATAGACAGGCAGAGACAGACAGAGACAGACACAGAGAAAGAGGGAAACAAAGAAAGAGGAGACAGAGAGAGAACAGAGAGACAGACAGAGATAGGGAGAGAGAAAAAGAGAGAGAAAGATGGAGGGAAACAGAAAGAGATGGAGGGAGGGAGACAGAGAGAGAGAGAGAGAGAGAGGAAGAAGGAGACACCTCTCAAGTTCATTTAGCCCCATTTATAGGGATTCCAAACCTATAAAAGTACACTATTATTACATGTCCTTGAGTAATCATAAACCCACAATATGAAGTTCATCTCTTACTTTTTTCAGAGCAGGACTGCTCTCGTTAAAAAAACTTGCAAGTATTTTGTAAGGTGATAGAATTACATTTATTAACTTACTATGATATTTAATTTGCTTTATTATTAGGGCAAACAGGAAAATTTTATTCAACATGATATGTTTTAGAAGTATTTGGGGATCCTATGAACTACTCTAAACCCAAGCACAGACAGACTGACAATGATACTTGGTCTTAAAACCTGTATGTTAAGGTACAAAAATGTGAGGGCAGTTGTTCAAGGTCCCGTAGTGAATAAGAACTCAAGGTGGGCAGGAGGTCAGAATAAAGGGTGTAGCTTCCCTGCCACTGTACATCTGGTGCATCTGAGTGGCAGTGTGTCTCCAACACCTTCCTGCTCTGTCTTGTAGGTGACATTTTACAAGGAGGGAAGGAAAGGCTTTGAGGATCTGGGTATGGTGCAGGAGTGAGTTCAGTGCCACTTTTAATTGAAAGTTCTGAAGGCAAAGCTTGGAGCACAGAGTAACAGTGGTAGTGCGTACGACTGCCCATCACACCTGTGTCACCATAATGGGTAGCCTTATTATTTTTTAATTAGAGTTTCAGTGTTTTGTTATACTCTAAATATGTCAGGACCTGGGGATTTGGCTAGATAATAAAATGTCTTGTGTTTAATCTTTATAGACGCTTTTGGGAGATGCAGGTCAGTTTGCAAGAGACATTTTATAATTGTGGAATAACAATAGTTTACAAGTATTAACCATGTTACGGACATCCATTGAACATTGTTTGGATTCATTTATTAAGCCAACCAACTGGAGCAGGCCCGGTGAGTGCCACCTGTGGTCCTGTCCTTTCGGTGGGTGAACAAATGGAGAATAAACCATCTGACCCTGTCTTCGGGATGGCACCAAACGTGCTCATGTGGCTGAGATGGAAAGTGTGTTGATGAGCAGCCCAGTGGGACAGCAGCTCAGCCTGTGGTCGCAGCCTTGGCACTGCTGCGCCCTGTGTCACGCTCAGCTGGTTCAAGGTCTCTCCAGCCGTGGCTCCTGGTTCTGGCACTGTGGGTTTTTTTTTCCCTCTTTCCTCCCCATGCCACATACCAAGGCCATTGTCAAATGCCAACTATTTTACCTCCTGAGTACATCTCAAAGTCATCTGATTTGCTTCTATTTGCATTCCTTTCTTTCCTTAAGTCTCTTTCATGTCTGCAATGGCTTTTTAACAGATATCCCCAGACCCCCAGGCTATTCTTTTTTTTTTTTTTTTTTTCTCCTTGTAGAATAATTTTGTTGGTGTGACTTAACTAAAACATAGGTCAGATTATGTCTCTTCTCTACCTAAGGATCTCCAATGGCTGGCCGCTGTGCCCTGAGAGGGCCCCTGGGCCTCTTCCCCACCACTCTCCAGCCCCTCTGCCCTTGCAGTGCCCTCCAGAGGGCTCTGTCCTTAGCACCCTTCCTACCTGGGCTCCCTCACTGAGCGCTACACACACTTCAGATCTCAGCTATAAGCCAGCTCCAGGAAGAGATCCTTGACTCCAAACCAGAAGACCGCCTTTATTACCATTCTTCCTGGCAAGCTCTGTTTCTCTTTCATAGAGCATGCCATGTCCTATGATTATGTATGTTGCCATGAAATTTACTGCATGTTCCACATTTAATGATCATGTCTTACCCCAGAATACCAACCTTACGCAGCCTCAGAGTCAAGGAAAGTACTTGGCAATCCGTAATGTTTGCTTTGCAAATGAAAGAATTAATACATTGAAGGAAATCAATGCATTTTACAGGAAGAAAATGTCGTTTTGCTAGGAGAACAAGTGGGAGATTGAGGAGAGGTTGGAATTTCAAGTTTAGTGCCAAAAGATCTGATTGGAGCAGAAGCAGTGAAGGTAAGAAAATACTCGGGGAACATTTCCCAACAGGATGCCTACATGTATCTGAGTTTGTGCACTTTTGCATCTGTAATATGGTTCTGGATGAATTATATGACCTCTCTGGGGTTCCTTACCAAAAAACAATTAATAGAGAATATTTCTCCCTTTCTTCAGTGACATTCAACTTATGAAGATCTTTTGAAGAGCACCAAACCATAAGTGTACTAAAGCATTCTTTTTACTATTCACACCTTAGATTTTAGTTGTACATATTGTCAAGAAGAAATAGAGGGCAAAAAGCAGGCCTGTGGGGGAAGCCCCAGCTGAAGCATACTCTGGAGCCAGACTTCAGAATGAACTCTCTGGACTCACCTTGTCCTGCCCTGGGACCCAGGAGCAACTGAGCTCATGGGAAAATATCCTCTGTCCCTTGTCAGAGGAATGGCAAGTGGAAGGTGGCAGCCAAGCCCTTCTTAGGAAGGTAGCTTTTGAGACTTGGAGTTTTCCTAAGGTTCTGCATGTCAGTGACCCCTCTCAGTGTTATGGCCTCTCAGGTCACTTCAGTTCTCTTTAAAATCTTTCCCCATACAATTCCAGTACTGAGAATAATGCCGACCCAAGAAGTGGCGAGGATCTTCAATGCTGATGTGGACCGTGTGGCCTCTGCTGCAGCCCCACAAGGCTATGGGGCTCTGCAGTAACTTGGTTTCCCAAGAAGCATTCGGGGCATTCAGTGGTATAAAGGGCTAAAAGCGTGATTGGAAAGAGAGATTTCAGCACAGAAAGTGAGGACAGACTGAAGGAATCTTCTAGATCTCCTGAGAACAGAGTAGAGTGAGCGCTTCTCCCTTGGTACTCTCCCCACCACCTCAGATCAGTGGCACTTGTCTTACCCATATCTCAGGACATGAATGGAGGCTGGAAAATGGGATGGTTAGGGTGAGGGGCTTCTATTTCAGCCTAGAAGTATCCAGGGTCCTTCTTAGCACTTAATGGGTGCAGGGCTTTGTGTCAGCCCTGTAACTTCTCTAAATCTCAATTTTTCTTGGTCAGATTGGAATAATAAGGGTTTGTACAACACCAGAGTTCTGTCAAAATTAAATATGCTAATGCATAAAAAAATCTTAGCCCAATACCAGAGCTATCTTTTCTTGACATGCAGTAATTCGTATGTCCTTTTTCATTTTGGTGAATGTTCAATAAAATATTGAAAAACGAATGAAGAAGATACACACCTCCTCAACCAGAGCTGCAGTTCTGTGGGAGATGGCCTAGCCTAACAGCTCCCTGGAATATTTCTCCTTCTTTGGTCTGACCCAGCTGCCTGTCACGGGTCATCTTCCCTCTGCAGGAGCTCTCGCTCTACCTCAGTGGCACCCAAGAGCCAGGGGCTGAACCCCACTTGGCTGCAGTGCAAGGGGCTCCCCTCATGATCTCAGATAAAGAGCTGGCACCTAGGTCTGGGTGGGGATGTGAGCGAAGGTGACATGGAAGCAGAGGAGGAGAAGCAACTGTGCTTGCTGGTAAGAAAGTCAAATTATACGAGGCATGCGACCTCTGCTCTACATGGGGCAGAAAAAACAATAAGCAATTTACTTGCACATGGTTCATGGAAATATAGCCTTGGAGGAAATTACTTATGTAGTGAATTTATGACTTGTTGTAAGACAGATTATACTACTGGGCCAGCAAATGAGGTCAAGGGAGCAGGAAGGGCGGATGGTGGCGGGAGGGCCTTGCACGGAGAGGCTGCCTGTCTGTGCAGCCTCGAGATAGCTGTGGACACATTTTACAGTGCTGGATTTAAAATGTGGCCCTTTTTTAAGCTCCCAAAGCAAACCTGGCTCTTCATGTTGTGTGTATTTTCTGTGCTCTTTATATTTATATTTAGCAGTGTTTGAAGTAGAATGTAAACAGCTTAAGCAGACATCTAAGCACGGGGAGCACCTGGAGATTGTGAATATTACTGCATATTCCTGGGCCATCCTGGGCGCTGCCAACTCAAATGCCTAATGGGGCACTTGACAGGGAGACTCAGGAAAGCATGGGGGCTGCAGGACACGGGACACATACACCCTGCCAGGAGGGGCAGCGGCTTCCCCACTTGCCCCGAGGTGGAGCTCAGGGATGCAGGACTGTTTTCAAAAGACTACAGAGTCCCAAAAACATGTGTAGTATTACCCAAAATTTTCATATTTACTGAATACTTTTTTATTTTTTTTTACTTTTTAATTATATTTTATTGAGAGACAAGTATCAATGAGACAGTTTCAAAGATGATTAATAGGACAGTTTCAATAATTAATACTTTTTACATTGTTAATTTCCTAGTGGCTATCCATAGTACAAGAAGCAGACAATATATCTTATTAGTACAAATCCTTTTTCTCATAGAATTAAGCAAAAGTAGCTGCATATCCTAACTGTTCTGTATATACAAATATAAAGTGGTCCTTCCTTTGTATCCCTTCTTTTTGTTTAGTCCTGTCAGAGATGGGATTCTATTGGCATTAAATTATTGTAGGTGCTTGAATTCAGCAAAACACTCCAACACAGTCCAGCAGTCCACAATAGTAGTGGGTTATCCACAGTTGTTGACTAGAGCCCTTTACACCTCAGCGTATTAATATGGCTTTATTTTATATACTTTGTTTTTATACTTTTTTGTTGGATGGTTAAGACCAAGATAAAGCAAGACCTATATAACAAGAAATGTAACTTTTCTATTTGATAAGGTCAGACAAGTCCCCTCACAATTTATCCTGTAACCCTGTACCACACTTTGTAGATCCTTTGTCAGTGTCAGCCATGTGGATGAGTCATGGCCATTGCTTGACCAGTTTGCTGTCTGTGAAAGCCTGAGAGAAAGTTTTCTCTCCTTGTGACTCTCCTTAGGCACACTCTACATCATCGATCACTTTCCTCCGTGGCCCATAATCTCCTTGATCAGAAATTTGGGACACAACTGAGTTACAGGATGTTACAGTACAGGTTCTCCTATGTCCTGAGTCTTCACTGACCTTGAAAGCCTGCCAAAATGTTGGCTGGCCTTGCAGCCCTTCCTTTTCTCCAATTTTTGATCTGTAAACATTGGTTGTTAACCCTCCAGATGAGAAGTTGATTATTACCCTGCAACCTATGCAGTTTGGCTTACCCTATCTGTCTAAATATCAAACATCTTAGGCATAACGTGGAACAGGTATTTTCCATCAAGTGTTGATGTGTTGAACTTTAAGTCCCTACAGAATATGAGGAAAAAAATTTAAAAAATAGGAATATACACATATTTTTACACAGAGATTTAGAAATCTAACCATATTCAGCATTATAGCAGGACAGTCTTGTAATATTTTGTTTTTCTTGTGTCTTTTTCTTCATTTATTACCCATAAATAAAGAAAAATGTTTACTTGTGAAACAGTATGGTAATAATTGGTATGTCATGACAGGAAGTATGTATTTAGCAGACCAGAATGACAGGCATTCCAAGTGTGATCCTTCTATTACACATTGCTATCTTCAGTACAGTTGCTTGGTTCACAGGCATCAGCATATATTCATAGTCAGGTTGAGAATCCTACCATTTAACTACTATTTTCAAAAACCTGCTCATATTTCTCAGGATCATTGTCTTGCCCATCTTGTGCATACAAATGTATGGTTTTGCCCATGTCATGTTTCCCAGCTGAAAACTTTTTAAAAATCATGTAATTCAGACAGAGTTTATGTCTGAGCCCAGTGTGTCCCCTAGGAAGTCACCCCTGGTTTGAATGGAGCTGGGCACGTGCTACTTGTGGAAGGCCCCACACCTGCACTGTGCCCATGGCTCTGTGCCTGGAGGCAGGAACTGTCTTTCTGCCCAGGAAGAGCGTGGCGCAGCCCTCAGAGTGAACAAGGGCAGGTGCAGGGCTGTGTGGAAGAAAGTTCTACGAGCATTGGTTTCACACCATGATCTGAAGTTGAGCGCCAAGGCTGTCACTTACTGGATCTTCCCACATACCAGACCAGGCAAATCCCCAGTGTCCTCCTCTGGACCCTGGGGGTGATAATAGATAACTCTTCACATGGATGAGGTGAACTTAGCAGTAGCTGCTTGGAATAACTCTAGGCAGATAGGAGACGCTTAATAAATATTAGCTATTATTATTATTTCTAATAAAAAACTTAGTCCTTTTAATTTTAGTATTTCTTTTGACTCTTATCTCTTGTCCCGTTCTGTGTTTACCTGCCTCTGGATAGCTCCAGCTTTCCACAGTTTCCTGCTCCTTCTCGGATCCTGTAGGGCAGGGGCAGTTTCAGTCCTTTAATCCTCACCCTCAGCACTCTGGTAGGCATATCATACCATTCTGAGGCTGGTACCCCTGGCCATGGGTTGAGGGTAGATTATGGAAGAACTTCCTTCTTGCTTTTGGCAGGGGGCTTACTATATATCTACTTCAAATTTACCTAGACTATTTTCTCCAAATTCCCTTACAGAACCAGTTGGTACTCAGGTGCTCTATTTTTTGACTGGAAGGACAACACAGATTATATGCATACCAGAAGCATACAGTCAACTTGAAGCTGTTATGCATATGACAGACCTGCAACGAGTGTGTCTTTATTTAGAGCAGCAATACAAATCATTAGGGTAAGGTGATTTTCTGCTTAATATGGGCATTAACAATAACCTCACATATATTTCAATAGTTCTTCTACTTTGGGCCATGACATGTGGAAGCATGGCTGAGGTCCCTCAACAGTATAGAGGCTGGAGCTTATTGCAGGTGAACTGAGCCATTTGCTTATTCTAAAGTGTCAGGCCACTAACAAATAAAAATTTTGAGTATCTCACAAATGTGCATGTATTGCCATGAGTTTGGAGGTGAACTCGTAAGCTCATGCATTAAACTCAATTAACATGTATCAAGAATTCTCTGTATACCACAGCTTTTAATGTATGGGTGGCAAATGTGAATAAACTGCAGTCTCTCTTGCCTGAGGTTTGTGGTCTAAAATACCTACACCGATAATTTCAGTATAGAAGGTGGGGAAATGCTATGACTGGGAGCCATACGCCCAGCCCAGAGAGCAGAGAGAAGACTCCTTGCAGGAGAAGGTGCTTCCTGTGAGTTGCACTTGCTAAGCAGGAGGTAATGGCAGTGAAGGTTTATGGAGCACTGACCATGTCAGGAAGCAACTGAAGTGGATATACACACCTTGGGTCATGAAATCCTGATGCGAACTATGAAGTTCTCTCTCTCTCTCTCTCTCTCTCTCTCCTTCCTTCTCCCCATCTCTCCAAATTATGAAATTGCAGCGCACAAAGTATACATGATGTGATCAGAATTAATCACAAGTAAGTGGTAGAATCAAGCTCTGAACTTCAGAAATCTGGCCCCAGAACTTATAGTACCCTCCTCGCATTGTGTTTGCTTTAGCCAAGGGAAGATGGATGGGCAGGTCAAGCAAACAGCCAAGTAGAAGTGTGGACAGTGGGAGACACAGGGAGGGATGCCTGCAGCAGAAAGGCAAGAGTTAGAGGCTGAGGGGTGGCACATCTTTTGGCGGGAGAGGACCTTCCTTTGACACAATTTATGAGACAGTAGCACTCTAGTGAGAGGTCTAGAAGCTACATCTAATAGTCCAGAAAAAAGATGGTAGAGAGGAGGTGAGATAAGAGTAGAGGGAGTTTTCAGGAAGACTGGCTCCATTTCCTGAAGTTTGGTGGAGTGACACCTGTGTCAAACTAAATCTCATATTAGAAAAAAATGTGCTATTTCTTTCAAATGAGTTTGCAGAATAAATATACCTCTTCTAATTTTTGCAATTCTATAGCAATACAGAAAATAGTCAGATAAACTAGAAGGGTATTGCACAACAGACTCAGGCACCTGTAGAACAGAAAGGGATGAAGGAGGTGGCATATTATTAGACAGCAAGACTGAACCCTAGAAGGTCATTTTAGGAGACTTCCCAGTCCAGCCTGCCTGCCCAAGGCAGCTCCCGGTCACACACAGCCTAGGCACACAAGTGGTAACATTTCTAAGGTCTACTTGTTGGCAAGTCCTGCAGTGGAGCGAGCGTCAGCCTCAAGAATAGGCAGGTCCAGTCCCCAGGCCTGCAAGCCCAGGGTCAGAGGGTCTTTCCTTCCTGCACTGTCTTTCTCTTCAGGCAGATGAGTAACCAACCGGGAATAAGAAAGCAAATCTTGGATATGAACCATGAAAAGAGAAGTAGAGTGAGAAGGGTCAGACAGGAAAGAAGTGCTCAGGCTTCCTAAGGGAAGCTCAACTGGGAATCCCTGGACCCATGTCTGGGTCCTAAGTACTGTCCCTGGCCCTTGCCTAGCCACACATGGTGTACTTTCCTTTGTGTAGAGGGGGCTGGAGGTGGCTGGCAGCAGAACACGGTCCCTCAGACTCCAGGCCTGATGTGTCTTCTGGCTTGGAAAGTCTTCAGAGGTGGCAGGGAGCTTTGCTACAAGTTAATTATTGAGATACACTTAATCACCAAAGACAGATGTGTGAGCTGTGGATCAGTTAAGTTTCTCTTCCCTTTTTACGACCTTCCCCAGTCTTCCTTTGTCTCACGGGCCTAGTACCTTTCCCCAAAACTCCAAACACTTATCAATGTTCCTTTTACATAATAGAAGAGGCTGTGGTGACTCAAGGTTTTCTGAGCTCATAGGATGGAGGGGCTGCCACATGGGCTATTTGTTATTATTAAAAGCTCCAGAAGTTTTGCCCTGGGGGGGAGGGAGAGACCATTGGTCTGGATTCCTGGCAGGCTGGGATGGCTCAATTCATTTTTAGCATGCCTTATGGTCTGCTTTGAAATTATGGACGTGGGTCTAGGACTCCTTCTGTAGCAGAGTGATTGGGAGGCCTAAACTTTCAGTTTCCTCACACATAAAACATAGCTAAGAACACTGCTCCCTGCCATCCTTGTAAGGATGAATTTAATGATGATGCTCAGCAAGCTACGCTTGAGGGCAACTGTAGATGGCTCTTCTGACTGCCTGTGCATCTTTAGGAGTCTCTGGGAGGAGCCCGAGGGGAGGCCTCCCTTGCAAGGTTGCAGGCATCCTGTGGTGCTTGTCATGCTCAAGCACTGTGTTTGAGCTTTGTTTGGGTCTTGCTGTTTTCTTGCTAAAAGGCTCACACCTTTGAGAAGCTTTTGATCTCAAAATTCTCCTTCAGCCAAAGGTTGCCTCCACCTGAAATGATGGATTTCTTTATTCAGTCAGTTTGGCTTATTGCCAATGGCCACGTTTTCTTTGATTTCTTTCTCCTCTTTCCTGATATCCTTCTAGGTGCTGCAGACTCAGGACACTTCCGTGAGCACCTTCCCCTCCCACAGGGTCCTGGGCCTTGGTTCCTGTTCTGCTAAAGCAATCAAGGCCTGGGCCACCCTAGGGATTTTCCACATCAGCTTCTCCAGATCTTATTTCCCTCATCTGTAAATGAAGAGGATGAAATGAATATTTTCTAAGGTCTCTCTTCTGACATTTTGGAATTAAATTTTCCTTGGCTTTGCTCATTCATTTATTCAGTGAGTAACTATTGATTTAATCCCATGCATAGGCCTCCATAGCAGTAATTAATTTGCTGCAGTATAATTGTTTGTTTACATCTCAGCACTGGGGACGTAGATGTAAAGTGGTATGATCTCTGTTTTGAGGCACTGACAGTGTTTTAGGGAAGGTACAAACAGGCAATTATACTCTAATGATCCAATTACTGCCATGAGGCTTGTTCAAGTTTCAGAAGAAACCTTCAGTGTGGTTCTGTCCAGTGAAAAGTCAGGGAGAGCTACCACCACTGGTGAAATGTATGTTACTAAGCAAACGAACAGTTCATTACATTTGAACTCATGATAGTGCTGCCCTTCAGAAACTCACAAGTTAAGGAAGGACACACACACACACACACACACACACACACACACACACACACACCTGCAGCTCAGTATGTCCCATTGTGTAACACAAGACTGGACAATGTCCCCTAAATACAGGGCAGAAACACCTGTTGGGCTCATACTCCTGTCCCTTTGAATCTGTTGAATTCAAAATAGACCTGGGGAAATTACCTACAGAAATACCGTAAAATGATGACCAGGAATATGCCAGGCATAATGCCACAGCAAGGAAGATATTTTTCCAATGTGTGGTATTAGGAGGAAAACCAGCAAGAAATGAAATCCAAGTTTGCCTCCAACTTAGAAGAAGGTGCTGCGAATGTTGCTCCAACTCCTGTACTTGTTAACTGAGTGACCTTGACAAAGTCCCGTGGCTGCCACATTTTCTTAGTACACAGATGGGATGATGATACCCACAGGCGAGAGGTGTGCGGGGGACAAGGGTCAGACGAAACAGGAGCTGTAGCAGCGCCTGGTGGTCTGCTAAGAGCTCGACGCAGCCAGGATTATGGTAGAGAAGAAGAAAGTGTCAGCACGGGCTGCGTTCAAGCCGAGCTGAAGGACCATGGCGAGTCCACTCACAGTGACTCGTGCGCCTCGGTGCTCCGGGCTGCAAGGCCCAGCCACGCTCGTGCTTCCCAGTCTCCATTACCAGTCATTTTCTTCTCTAGAAGCTCATCAGTAACACCTGCCTTGTGACCTTCCCTTCAGCGAGTCAAATTCATCATTATTGAAATTCATTTTTTTAACCTTACTTCAGACCTTCTCTGGATCCCATTTTTCTCATCACAGCAGTCCCCAAGCCAGAACCTCTTCTCTCTCCCAAGCCCCCGACAGCCCTCACACTGGCCTGTGCTTATCCCTGGCCTAGCTCAGCTGGCGCAGCCCTGCCCTGCAGGCCTCAGTAGCTCCTGGGTGCACCCCTGCCCTCAGCCCCTGCACGCTTTCTCCTTGGCCTGCTGATGCTCCATCAGTTACCACGATAGCTAGACCACGTAATTCATGTTTTAAAGGTTTCATGACTCCTAAGAGCTGATGGGATCCACACTCCTCAGGATTATGGCAGCTGCTGAGTGCAGACACAGGCTACTACAGCTGGAGCCTGCCTGCCTTCCTGGCGCCCTTACTGAGATGCTTTCCTGGAGTGGCTTAGCTCTCTTCTCTGTGCGCTCGTGATTTGCCATTGCCCCAGGACTCCCTTCCCCTGCTCTTGGCTACAAACGATTCTTGCTTAAATTGAAGTCACCTAAGCAGTGCTCATCGCCCTCTCTTAGGTCCCTCCACCGCAGGCACAGCTCAGCTGGTGACTCCCAAGCAGCCCCTGCCCCAGGTGCTCTCAGGTTCGCGGCATGAACCAACTCTTCCCACATGTGGGCTCCAGACCTGAGCTCAGGAGTAGCTAGACACGGCCAGGTACACAGCTGCGTGCGGACTGGTTGGGGCGGAGCTGGCACTAACGGGTCCTCTTCCCAGAGAGAGTGGCTGTATTTACACATCTCTAGAGTTCCGTTCTGACTCGCATTTCCACCCAAGTAGCCAGTTGTCAAAATAACAGAGTCAGAATTTAGAAGAGAATAGAAGGAAAGGAACAAAAAGAAAAAAGAGGAGGGAAGAAAGAATTGAGAAAAGGAAAGAGGATAGGCAGAGAAAAAGACATCAAGAGAACAGATTATCATGATAATAGAGTTGCTTTTTTTCTTTTTGAGACAGGCTCTCATTATGTAGTTCAGGCTGGCCATAAACTCATTTTGTAGCTCAGGCTGGTCTTGAACTCACAACAATCCTCCTGCCTCAGCCTCCTGAGTGCTGGGAATACAGGCATGCGCCACCACACCTGGCCTTAGAGTTGCTTTTACAACACTAAAAATCTAATGTTAATTTTTCATAATTTAACATTCTGAAAAGTGTCAAGATGTCATTATAGGGAGAGAATAAATGATGCACCCTCAATTGAGCAAATCATCTGGTAAGATGATTCCTCTCTAGTGCTATGGTGCCAATTTTCATTTTTAATATTTATTTATTTTGTATTTTTAGCGAAGGGTCTACAGGGTATTCACTCATAGTGATTCGCCTGTTCACAACCTCCCAAGGGCTGGGATTACAGGTGCACTCCACCATGCCCAGTTATTCAGTGTGTGGGGCTGACACTGCAGGCCTGGGGATTGAACCCATGGCCACTGTGCCTGCTTTCCTGCACTTTAACTCATCGAGCTATTTAGCCAGTCTGCCAATTTTCATTTATTCCAGCACTTCATAACTAGTTCTGTAAGAACCCCCTTATGATATCACCTCTCCAATCCTGTAGCTTTGTGTTTTCTGTCCCCAGGAGTGGTATTGCTAGAATGTTTGCAGTGAAGAATCTGAGAGGGAAATTAACTCCCCTGTTTTGCAGCACTTAGCAAAGTCTGGTGCTCAGATCTCACCAATGGGCAGCTGAAACAAAGACCTAGTTCTTCATGTCAATCACAATTGTAATTGTTGCTGTTATTTCTTTTATTTCAAATAGAAGATTTAAAAGATCTCGTCAGTTCTGGACCTCTCCCTAGTTGTCCTGGGATTTCCTGGTCAGTGCCTCCCACAAGTCAGAGCCAGAGGTACACCACCCCTTCACATTCTTGTTCACCTTCCTCCTCGGGACCCCACTGTCTGTGAATGCTGCCTGTGCTAGAGTCCAGCTAAGAAAGTGCTAGTCTTCATAGCCACACATGTCTCCCAAGATGATGATGAAGAAAATCAGCAGTGATTTGGTCTCCCTGTTTACTGCCGAAGACTGTCCTTTGCTGGCATTTCCTGTGGCTGCTGGTGCCATTGTAAAAATGTGGCAGATGCGGTAAGAACCAGCCCTCCTTGTAGGAAGCCACGCCCACTATTAGCTACTGAGACCTCTGATGGCTTTGAAAAAGGCAGACAACATTTGTAGAAATGAAGGGTGATTGGTTTTGACAGTGAAGTACAGAAGTAACAGCAGAGATAACTCACACTAAGCTAATTGCCGCACTATGGTGTGTGCATTAGTTTTAATTTTGTCACTTGTGTAGACAGACACCATTATGCTGGTCAGCTATTTATTTGTATTCCAAAGATAATGGATCTATTCCTTGCCACAGGATAAACGCACTAAGTTGCTGCTGGAGAACAGCTTGTATTAGTCTTAATTTGAGGCTCAGGCATAACAGCAGCATGGGGGAGATGGAGGTTAGATATGAGGGCACGCTTGTTAGGAGCATGGGAGAAAACCATTTCTGTCAGTACTCAATGACTCCAAGATCCTCTCTGTCTGAGACAGGTGCGGGTTCCTGTCGACAGCTAGGCTCTGCTACTTCTAGATGCCTTCCCTGATCCTGGGGCTTTGTGATCCTTTATGAATCTGTACAGAATTAGCAAATGGCGGATTCATTCCTAGCAGTTCTCTTGCTGCACCAAAAAGTGCAAGACTCAGTGAAAGAGACTTCCAGCAAAATGACATCATGAAAACTATACCTTGGTCTATCACATGTCCAAAATAGGATTAGCAGAGTAACTAACACATCAGTCCTCTTTTTCTATGTTGAGACAGAGTCTTGCTAGATTATCCACATTCTTGTCAGTCAGTGCAGTGTGTATATGTGTGTGTGTGTGTGTGTGTGTGTGTGTGTGCACACGCTGCTGAAACTTCCACCCATCCATCCTTTGTTGAACTCCCACAAAGATTAAGGTTTTTATGCTTTTCAGTAAGGAATCAATGTTAATAACAATAACACTTCTCTTTGAGGAATTCAGAGTGTAGGGTGAGAAATGAAAACAAGCAACATAGGAGAAGTTGTCAGAAGGAGGGAGAGCCTCATGCTGAGAGAGGCGGGTGCAGCAATCTATCACTGAACTGTGTGCCCACTGTGATGGTTTGGGTCCAGATGTCCCCCAAACCTCACGTGGTCAGAGGTGGGACATTTTAATAATTAGTTAATTAATTAATTGTCTTGTTGAGACAAGGTCTTGCTATGTAGCTCAGGCTGGTCTAGCATCCACTCTATAGCTCAGGCTGGTCTTGAACTCAGATTAGTCCTCCTGCCTTAGCCTCCTAAATGCTGAGATTATGAGTGTCACCATGACTGGCTTAAATATTTTTATTTTTAAAAATACAAAACATAGTTAAATAAATTAGAAATGATACAGAATTTCACTAAACAAAATGATAGGAATTCAACAATAGTTTTTCTATTGCATATTATTATCTTTAAATTAGTTGTTCAGATTATCAGATACAGGCCTGTCAGACTGTTCAAAAAATTTAAAAGGGCAAAAAATTATTAACCGCTTTTTTCAATACAGCAGCAGAAAGCTTCAGTACAATTATCCAAATGGAATCTCAGTGTTGTTTTAATTTACAATTCATGAATGACCAATTTGCAGAGGTGGCAGATTCTAGAGTGTGTGCTACTGGGATTAAGAAGGTAGGATTGCTGATTTAGTCCTCTGATTGGCTCTTTACTGCCCTAATATCAGTAGTCTGGTTACAATGTGATGCATGGGAAAAGGCTCATTTTCTCCTCACTCGATGCTGTCTCTACTGCCACGCACCATGTCCCTACTGGGATGCCTGCTTGCCACTGATTATGAACTGAACCTAGGCAGACTGGGAGCTTCATAAGGCTTTCCTCCCTTAACCTGTGGGTGATGGGTATTTGATCTCAGTGATTAGCAGAGTAACTAACACATTGGTCCTCTTTTTTTTTTTTTTTACACTGAGACAGAGTCTTGCTAATTATCCAGGCTGGATTTTCACTTGAGGTCCTACTGTCTCCACCCCAGCAGCTAGGCTCACAGGAGCTTGTCACCATCCCAGGCTGAACTACATGGTTTTTGAAAATTTAGTATGAATGTAAAGGAGGTGCAGAAAGATTCATGTAGAATAAAGAATTGTTACATAAAACATGAAGTTTTTAGTCTATGGAAATGGAGAATTACATTTATTTTTAGAAAAAAATCCTTTTCTCCTGTATTGCTTTAGGAAAGCTTATCAGAACACAGCAGGCTTAGCAGTGGCATTCCCTAAGGCAAGCCTTCCATAAAACACGATTCACGTAAACATGGCCTTTCAGGGCATAGGGTGGTGAAGCAGACATCCAGCTCCTCTCTGGACTGTGTGGAGTGGCCACTAATGCAGACACAGTGGTGTGGGCTGGTCAACTGCCTCCTCGCGTGACTCACTTCTTCCTTTTCGTTCTTTCATGGAATTCCTGCAGATGCGCAGAGAAACCAAAGGTCCAGGGCAGACTCAGAGACTGGAGAGGCAGGTAGTCTTGGTGCTAAAACAAGACCACCTCTGAGTCGGCCCTGGCACCAGTCTGTCAGACTGTGAGGCCTCCACCAAGAGTGAAGGCAGGAAAGAGGATAAGACCCTTCCTGCTGCCAGGAGAGGAGGGAGGACACCTGGCTGACCCTGATCTCTCTGCGGTTTGTGAATACCAATCGCAAGAGGCATAGGCTCCCCGGAAATTGGAGGAGCTGTGGGATGGATACTGGTAGGGTTCTGTAGTTTAGAAGACTTCTCGAGACGTGACCTGGCTCCTCATGCTGGAGCCAGAATAATCAGGAAAGACCGGTGGCATTTGCATATTGTCTGTTGGTGCATTATAAGGGCTTCTTTTTACAGCTCTTGGACACACTGGCTTTGTCAGAGTGGCTTTGCATGGTCTTCCTGCTAGACCAACGACCATCCAGTCACCTAATAGGCTCCACTTGACCTGATATAGGACAGACACTACTCCATGCCGCGAGATTCAGAGATTGCTTGTTATGTAGTTGTCAGGCAAGCAACAACTAGTGCATCCTTTGAAGTAAGTGACATTGAGGGCATTACACAGTCTCTTTGAGTCTCAGCTTTGTAATTTTTAATCTATAAAATATTTATAAGAATACCTACTGTGCTAGACTGTTTTGAGAATTCAATGAGTTGGCTCAGCATGTAAGACGACATTATTTCTTAGACGTTAAAGCTTGAATGTGCAAATTTGAAGGCCTCCTTGTGTGGCAGTCATCTGTGTCCTAACCTTGGGGACCATGTTCTAAGCAATGTATCTGCATCCCAGACCTTAAGGGTGTGCTGGCTGCCTAATAGCACCTTCTGAGCCTCCAAGGGCTACCCGGGAGCATTGTCTCAAAATAAATTTTTAAACAAACCAAGTGTTTGCAGAATTGGAATTGCAATGGGTAAGGGCAAGAGGCCAGGAAGTAAAACATCATCTTGATAATGCTCCTTGGGAAAATCCCATGGAAAGGGGGCCAAGTCACGAAAAACAGCAGTGGCACACAGCTTCCAATCTGAGAAACAGAGCCAAGGTGTGGAAGCTGTGAGTACTAACTTGGGGACTTGAGCAGGTCATCGAAACTCGGTGTTCTTTGGTTTTATAGAATATAAGTGGGAATAAAAATAAGCAGCTTTAAGCACATTTAAAAAAATACATGCATTTAAGCCATCTGGGACAGAGTCTGAAGCTCTTAAAAAGGGGTGCATTTGCATTTGGGGGATAAAAACATGGGGAACAAAGAGCCACTGATATCATTAGCAATTCCACGTGATGATCTGGATAACTTGGACAAAGAAAGCATCTAAGAAGTTAGTCTTTGTGTGTGTGTGCTCTGGACTTGATTTTTGCTTTGGGCCCATTCTGCTACATTTAGGCAGTGAGGTACACAGCAGAAGCTGGGATCTACTTTTTTTTTTTTTTTTTGTCTTTTTGAGACAGGGTCTCACTATGCAGTTCAGGCTGGCCTTAAACTCACTTTGTAGCTCAGGCTGGTCTCAAACTCACAACAATCCTCCTGCCTCAGCCTCCCAAGTGCTGGGATTACAGGCCTGCGCCACCACGCCCGGCTCCTGGGATCTACTTTTGAGCATGTAAAACAACAAGCAGAATAGCGCTCCATAGGTCGGCATCATGTTACCAAACACATAGGAATCTCATCATCAACTATTCACTTTTCTCATGTGTCTGTTCAGCGCTTTAGTACAATCTGCTTGGGGCATGCTTGAAACTTGGACTCTAAATACAATACTTCACATCTGCAAAGCACTAGATCACATATGTATGTCTAGTGGCGGGACCTGCCATGGCCATTTCAACATGGAGACACATCAAAGCAGAGCTGAGCAGAAAGAAAGATACTGCATCAGAGCCCTGGTACCTTTGAGCTATGTGTAGGTGACTAGAAATGTTTGCTTTTGAGTCTCTCATTATGAAAATTCAAAGTTCTAATCGTCCATGAGCCTTTTAGTGGCATGTTTGTGCTTGCTGTTGGAATCATCCTAGGTAAGACATCTGCACAATAGGGATGGTTGTCCCTCCTTTGCAGTTGGCAGAACTGAAAAACTAGTTCAAGTTGCTCAAAGCTTTAAATGCATCAAATTATAGTTTGGGGATTTGAACTTTTGTGTATCTGACTTGGAAGACTGTGAGCTCTTAGAATAGCACAGTGCTGCCTTCTTCCCCACCCACTGCCTCCAATTCCATCAGCCTGCGCAGCAGGGCAGCAGGAGGGCAGAAAGGAAGCAGGTAGGTGGATGCTCTGAAGCCTCCTGAGGAGGGAGAGAAAAGCCAGAGCTGCCCAACCCAAATTGGGACGTGCCCTTGGCGCACCATACCCACCCTCATTTGCACTTTGCTGCTCGTCTGGAGAAAGGGTGTGGAGAGGTAGGAAGAACAGAAGGCCTGGGAGCAAGGAGCACTTGTCAAGTTCTAGTTTTACCATTTTATAAGATTGTTGCTTTGGGCGAGTCCCTTAATCTCGCTGAGATTCAGCTTTTTCATCCTTCAAATAAGAATAACAACCTCTGGGTTGTTTTCTTCCAGGGTTACAGTGAAGATGACAAGAGAGGAGGCATGTGGAAGCTCTTTCCACCACAGAGGATTAAAGATTCTTATTACTAGAGAAGCTGTCCTCAGGGCAGACGTGGTCTCCTCGTGATGTGCACGAAACAAAGGATACTAATGTTCCTTAACACGAGCATTACAAAAACTCTGTTGCTTTTGATAAGTTTATAATTTGTAGGTTACAAATCCAAGTGTTCTCCCCACTGAATGCTGTTCTAAAGGTTAATGAATGAAATACCTGATTTTCAAATCCCAACAGTTGGTGTTAATTGGAAGCAAACACATACGCGATCTCTCAAAACAAGACAGTCAGATAACTTAACCTCAGAGCAATTTATTATGGTGCCACTCAGGTACTCCGCAGATGGAGGCAGTGCAAGGGCTTCAAGCACCCATGTAGGATCACTCTGCTCCCTTCAGCCACACTTCTCTTGTAAAAACAGTAAACTAGAAGGATGAAAGACAGCAGAGCACAATTCAGGTGAACAATATTTTTAAATTACTTGAAACTATTAAGTCTATAGGATTTAATTAGAAACAACTCCAGATACAGCTAGCATTTGCTGGTTATTCATGGGGGAGTATTTTATATCCTCCATAAAGCAAAATCCAGAAGTGCAGAGTAAAGCGCAGGACAGGACATCCAGGGCCATGTGAAGGGACAGTGGTAAGAGATAAAACATAATGTGTAAGGTCAGGGATGTAACACACACACACACACACACACACACACACACACACACACACACACACAGTCAGAAGGAGCTATATGGGAGAGGATTTCAAATTCAATGCTACACAGACATTTTTAAATTAAAACTTCAGTTTCCTCCCCTTCCCTACAAAGTTATAGATTATAAAATAGGGACATTGTTATATTTCTCCAAAATGTTCTCCATTTTCCATGTTTGCCATATGCAGGCATCATGCTGAGCATTGTGCATGTATCTGCCCTTTCTCTGACAGCACCGCCCATAGTCCTATGAGGTAAGTATGATTTTCAGGTCCATGTTACAGATGTGGAAACTGCAGATCACAGCGATTAAGGGAGGGTGTCAAATTACCCAGCTGGTAAAAGGGGAGTTTGTAGAGGATACTTGGCTGAGGTCAGAGCCGGCTTGCTTACCCGATAAAGTTAGTCGTGTCTTGCTTGATGTCGCTGTGCAAACATAACATGGATGTGAAATTACAGGAACTACACAGGGTCTTGTGGCCAACAGAATTTATATATATATTTGAAATAAAAATGAAACAAAGGACACTGGATATCCTCTTTCTTCCTCCACCTTGGGGTGCCAGCTCCTTGGCTTGAGACTGCATTTGCAGTCCCGGGATTCCAGGGTGCCCGTAACAAAGTCTCCTCTGGGCCTCACTTCCAGATTCACATTCTTAATTTATCCTTCAGCGTGAGTTCTCAGACACACAGCGTGTCCCTGTGTGAACTGAGCTAGCCACTTCATGTCCCCTTCTGAACTGTGCCAGCCTCCTCCAGGAAAAGCCCTGGCTTTGTGGGCTGCCTGGGGACCCTGGCGCCCCTGCCTGGCTGCCATCTGCTCCTTCTGTGTCTGTTCTCTGACAGCAGAGGTTCCGAAATGGGGAGCCAGGACTTCTACACAGCACGAGAAACATAGGACGCTGCTAACCTGTAGAAGTATGTGCATCAGCAGCAATAAAAGCAAGTAAATTTTGTTAAGTTTGCCCTTATTTTATATGCTTTTACATGAAAAAACTGTTTTTCTACAAAACTTGCATCTTGGATTTTTCCCACAGGTGTTGCCCCAGCACCGCTCTGCAGTTCTGTGACCCTGCTTGGGTCTCTTTCCCTCACTCCTGCAGCTCCAACTTACCCATTAGACATAGTCATTACAGTCCATTGGGCTTCTAGAAGATACTAACAGTGGTCTAAAGTAGATGAAAAATTCTAAGTTTTGAAGAAAAAAATGAGCAAAATGTAGTTAGGGTTGCATCTGTCTGAAACAGAGGACAAGTCCCATGGGAGCTGGACAGCACAGGAAACAGCTGTGATGAGTCTGGGGTGACTCTGCCTTCTGCTCAGAGGCTTATGACACAGAGAAATCTCAGTTTTAAGAATCTTGTCCATCTGTAACCTCCCCGAAGCCCTTCCTAACAGCCCCATGGAGCACGTGATGCTCACGGCCTTCATTCATGTATTTATTTTATCTCTTTCAATGGATCTTTCTCTAAGCAGGCAATTTCCAGGGAAGGACAATTCTACCCAAGAAATAATACTTCTGGGCCAGCACCTGCCTGGTAAGCATGAGGACCTGAGTTCTAATCCTGGTACAAAAAAGAAAGAATACTATGTGACAAGCAGAGGCAGCTCTTCTGTGAATGCTCAGCTGTTCTTATGCCACACTAAGGGGTGGGCACCCCTGGCATCATCTTCATTTTATGTGAGAATGCAGAGGCCAAGAGAACGTGGTGCAATGTTTACTTTTTTAATAATTACAATTTTGTAATTATTAAAAATTATTCATTCATTCATTTATTATGTACAGGGTCTCACTAGGCAGCTTGGACTCATTCTGATCCTCCTGTTTTCAGCCTCCCCAGTGCTGGGATTACAGGCATGCCCCCCCACCCCCAGCCTTGTTGGCTGGCTCAGCACATACCCGGGGCAGGGCCAATGGGGTTGCGGTGCTGGAGATTGAATTTCGGTTCCTGCTCTTGCCTAAGAAGGTCACTGAGCTATCTCGCTGGCACACACTTTATTTTTAAAGAGAAGAAAGAACAGTTGAAAAGAAAACCCTTAGAAACAATACAGAGTTTCCTAAACAAAATGAGAGGAATCCAACCATGGATGTTGTATTGCATATTGTTCTCTTCAAACTAGTTGTTCAGATTACCAGATACAAGCATGCAAGTTTAGTTAAAATTACACAAAATTAAAAAAAGGAGAGAAAAAACATTAAGCATTTCAATAAAAATTGGCAAAGTGAGTAAGGAAAGGCAGCCCTGGGGTGGTAGAGGCTGAAGTCAGCTTTGTGGGTAGCGGGTGTGCGGGGAGGGGCCACCTCTGTTGGCCTTGTGCTCACAGGGAAGGGATGGCAGCGCTCACAGTGAGTGTGTGACACTTAGGGACTCTCTGCATCCTTAGCCAACAGGTCCCCCCGCCCTCTGGTTTGCAGTTGAGAAAGGTGGCAGGTGTGTGAGTCTTCAGGTCTTTTTTGTGTGTCCTATTACGTGGAGGCTGACACCCCAAGCCGTGCCAATTTCTAGCTCAGTTTTAACACTTCCACTAGCTTTTCATTTGGGGATACAGGCGGACATCAGAGAGCAAAGACTGTCCTCTGGACACCTTAAAACATGAAAAAGTTTCAGTTATAAGGCCCAAAGGACTCAGAAAAAGATGGGCAAGTTGCCTTGAACTCATTAGATGAGGCTTTAAGAGGGAGGAACACTGAGCTCAATTTTTATACCAGTTTCTATGTAGCAAGAGAGAACATAGGTCTGAAAATAAAAGTCATAAGTTCAATAGTGTGCGGAGAGTATTTTAGATTTGGGTATACGTGGACTGCTTAGCTGTAGTTACTAGTGCTGGGGGAAACCACTTGAAGTGGTTATTCACCAGCTGCTATTTGGGTTGCTAAAATCCTACATGGTGAATTTCATTTAATTGTCAAAATATCTGAAGTTGTAAATATTCTTTCACTTTACATGTGATAAATGGTGATTCAGAGACATTAAGATATTTGCTCATAGCATTGGAGCCAATTAGTGGAAACATTATTTGCTAGTAACCAGGCATTCTGCCTCAGAGTGGCTCTACTTCTGACATGCGCATTTTGCTGGGGGCTCATTTCCACCACTCTTGTACCTGTTCTCTAGGAGAGAACGTGGCTTCTGTGACAGAAGAACGATACCTCACACCTGTTTGCATTTTCAGCTGCCAGCGTATTTCTTTTCTTTCTTTTTCATGTGTTTTGTGCAAGGTTTCACTATGCAGCTTGGACTCATAGTGACTCTCCTGTTCTCAGTCTCTCCAGCGCTGGGATTCTGGGCGTGTGCCAACACGCCGGGTCTTGGTGGCCAGCTCAGCGCTCCTGGGGGGCGGGGCTGGTATGGCATGCGGTGCCAGGGATCAAACCCCGGTCCTTGCCTCCAGCTTGCCTAGGCCGGCACCTCATCCGCCGAGCTATCACGCAGGCCCTGTTAGCATATTTTTGCACCAAATTAAATATTTCTGGAGAACTACTGTTTTCTAGGCACAATGCAGTGTGAGGCACACTGGATCAGGAAGATGGCCATCGGCTTGCATCACAGCGCACGGGGTACAAGAGCTCATCAGGGCACATTTGCAAGATACAGACAATAAGAAATATGGAAACGGTCCGAATGCTGTGAAGTGAGGAGACACATCATCTGGCAAGCGGACGTGGGAACATAGCGGGGCCTGAAGGAGTGGGGGAGCCAGACGAGGGACAAATGAGGAGGAGGAAGACTGAGTACGAGCCCCGCATGCGGACAGCCTTGATGTGTGCAGAGTTATGGGATGAGCAGAGAGAGCGGCAGCTGAGGTTTACACAGAGCCTTGAGGGCGCTTTTGATTTTAGTTCAAGTCCAATAAAATAGGAAGGCATTAAAAAAATAATAAAGCTATGACCATGGGGTTAAAGAAAATAGAACTATGTCCAGAGTCTCTTGCAGGTAAAATTGAGAAAGCTGGCTGGTGCGTGCAGAATGGGCGAGGAGCCACAGGGGCCTGAAGGGCGGTTCCAAGCTGAGTGGTGCGTGGGGACACCGGGTGTTCATAGGCTGCTAGAAAGACTTGGGTGTGGGAGGACTCCTGGGTGTCCACGTTTCTCTGGTGAAGTCTGACCACCACAGCTGCCGCCTGTCTCTGTTGAGATGTAGTCCTGCAGCTGGGGGTCGAGGGGCACTGTACACAGCGCATGCGCATGAAGCAAGGCATAGGCCTGCCTTCCTCGTGAGTGTGCCCAGGTGGTCAGTACTCCAGTGAGAAAAGCTTAGTGTGGACACAAGAACATTTCATACTAGGTTGCTTCAGGATTCGATCACTTTGAATCATGCAAATTCCAAGTTTGTACTCTGGCAGGAGTGATTAGCAATTAAACAATTTTCTAAGGAAAGTACTGCCATCCTCTGGGATTATAAATAATATACGCTTCATATATGTGTGTATATCAAGGCAGTGTGCTTTTATTACCTGAATGAAAAATGGAAAACTCACATTTCCAAAGTTCACAGCCTTGCCTGTCTGCCAGTCATGCTAATGTCTGCAGATGCATGAGGAAGTTTCCTACTTTGTTTGTTGTTTGTTAAGATAAAGTGGAGCCAATTGACAGGAAGAGTTTAGGGGCTGTTGCTTCCCTTTTCTGCCAAGATCCAAGATATGCCTATATAAACCCTGCCTCCACTCAGGTTGACCAGTTTTGGGATCTGGTTTGGGGTGTAGCTGAGAGTGGGAGACTTAAGACCTGAGGTTTGCATTTTCCAGACACCACCTTGCATCCTCTAATGTATGTCCTGTGGACAAAGGAAGCGCAAGGCTTACAGAGGTGAAGGCCACCTTCTAACTTGTATCTAGGCGCAAAACTAGGCAAATGAACATTTGCTCTCTTGCTAAGCAAACATGGTTAGTTATTACAATGTGCCAATGACAGAATAGTTAAAAACTCATCATATGGAAAATAAACAGAATTTAAATGAGAGGTATGAATCATAGAACTAAACTTTGGTGTGGGAATGTCATTTGAGAATATGAAGAGATACATATTATGATGAGTTTTCAAATAAATTATAACGATTTCCTTTGGATGCCTGTGACGGGCATTACAGATGCTCTGGTGAAAAAAATTATGGGCAAATGTTTTGGATTTGCTGTTGTTCGGGGGGTGCTACCTTTGGTGTACTAGCCCTATAAATACTGTAACTCAAGAAAAAACATTCATCTTTAGACACACATTTCTTCAAATCTAGCTCTGATAAAATATTGGTCAAGACAGGATAACAGTGATGAGACATAGCTTAGAAATGCTCTAAAGGACAAACTGTAAAAGACTTTAAATCCCTTTCCCCACTATTTCTCCCAACATCCTGTAGATAAGGCACCAGGGCTACACAGAGCTGATGGGACTGTGGGGAGGCTCTGAGCCTGGTGTGGATTTGGGACAGTCATGGCCTATGTGAAGACACTCCGTGAGTAATTTTAAATTCATAATCAAATGTGGACATACTCCTGTTGAGCATCCTTTAATGGCTCTGAGTGCCCCAGCATGAGCCCTCAGTGTGTCATGACCAGGCCCTGTCTACAACCTCCTCTCTGTTCTCCTTCACCTCGGACAATCCACCTGGAGATGCCCCCGCATGCATCTTGCTGCCTGCCATTACTAGCTGTCTCTTGGTCCTGTGACACGGTTGGCCCTTCAGAACTCGCACCTGAAAATGTGCTCACCTGGCTGACTCCTGTTCACACTTCCTTCTAGCCTCCGCCTCGGCATCGGCTATTCCCGAGCCTCAGCACGCCCTTTGCCTTGGTCTCTCCATACCACCTTGCCCTCTCTGCTGTTAGTGCGCACCCACCACACTGTTTACACACCTGTCTTCATTCCTAAACCTCTATCACTAAACAGTAAAAGTGAATAAAGGAGCTTTACCTTCTGTAAACATCACCTTGCATTCTGCTAATATGTATTCAGCCTACAGTGTTATTTTTCTTTTTGATTGAACAAAATTAATTCAATACTCATTTCTTTCTATTTTGTCCCAAACCACCTTGCTTATCACTTGCAGAAACATCCCCAAATCTTGAAAATAAGATTGTGTCATTTCAGGGGGAAAATCAATAGGCTTCTCTGATGTATTGGGTAGCTGGGAGTGAGCGTGGAGGATGACTTTGATTAAGCAAAGGGAACCCTGGAGAGTAGACACTGCCAACCGCGGTCCACCGCGATGTGACAGGATGTGTTAATTTCACAAGGGGGGCTCCCAGAGTTCCTGGAGATTGAGTGGGCATGGCCAGCTGGGAAAACACAGATATCTTGTAATCCTCCTAAGGTTTCTATTTTAATTTTGGCAGAATTGTAATTGACCACCTACGCAGGCAAGATAATATGAAATCTTTTGAGTAGAAATTCCTGAAAAGCTTAATTCAAATCCAAATGCAGTGAGAATAAATGGGATAGATTTGTGGGTGTGTGTATGCCTTCTGTTTTTTAAAACAGCATTCTAAAATCTGGTTGATAATGACCATAATAAGCAGTGTTAATTTACATGTAAACCCATTAAAAATGTTTAGAGGTAAATTTACCCCAAAGTGCACAAAATCCTTGCTTTTAGATCAAGCACATTCCTAGAAAATACAGACTGAAAAGTGGCCTGCCGCAGTTTTTTGTTTGTTTGCTTGCAAGGCTTTCGTGGGTGCCCCACTTCCACCGTGTGTGCCCCACTCCACTGCCCCTGATGGTTCCTGTTCCTACACACAAGCCCAGTCTCAGTGACTGCTGTCCATCTCTTCCCCAGTTCATAAGTTCCAAAGGCCTGGCCCTCTGCTGTTTCATCTTCTTTATTCTCAGTGCTTAGAAAAAGCTTTGCTGCAAATACCCAAATGCTTAATAGCCATTTGATATGGGTTATAGAAATGGAAGAACTAAGAAGAGAACACTCTGCTGAATCTGCTCTGTAATGAACATTAGGCTAATATGCTTGATTTATTTTTTCTGTCCAACATGATTTTACTATGGAAGGAGTTATATTAAAAACCACCTAGATACAGAGAACTACTTTTATTTTGAGAAAATTAAATGTGTGTGTGTGATTTTATTCACTGGAAACACTTATAGAAAAGCAACCACAGATCCTTTCTTGTAAAGGAACTCTTGGCAGTGTGCAGCACACCTCATGCCCAGTCACAGTATGAGGGGGGCAACACAGGAGGTATCCTTCAAAGCTGTACCTCAAGAACCCTGGATTAAAACAGCCACATAATACTTATCCAGCCAGTAGCTACATACAGGGCAGTGACCAGGGTGAGAAGAACCTGAGTGAGGCAGCGTCCTCAGTATGAGAACACTGAGGCCCTGAACCAGAGCAGGAGGGAAAGGAAAGTCACACCTCTGCAGGAATCGGAAGATGAACAGAGGCTCAGAGGAGCCTAAAGAGGACATGAATCTTTATCATCACCTGCAGAAAGCAAGGGGAAATGGCAGCAGAGGGACAGGGGCAGGCTTCAGGAGCCAGCAGACCTTGCCGCCGTGGTGGAGTTGCCAGCTACCGATGAGAGATCTCGCCCTGAGCGACTTCTACCATCTTTATTTGAGGCTGAGCTACAAGAGACAACGACACATTTCTTAAAATGCGTATGTGTGTGAATTACAATATGATATAATGTACTTAATATGGCGACTGTGGCACAGGCCAGGCACACAGTGAGTTCTCGGCAAGTATGATCACAGTGGCTCATTGTTTAAATCAATTACTTTATAAATGGGAAATATAATAGGGCTCAAAGAGAGAACAAACATTTTCAAACAGCATGTGGCGCTGTGGTGCTCAGCCTGGGCCATGGAAGTGTGACTACCGGCGCCCAGTTCGTGATGGTGCTGGCTTCTCATTTGCCTCCTGATACTCATTGCAGGACATGCAGTCGCAGGCAGGGGACAAGGGAAAGCCTGCCCGAGAGCTCCATGGTCCCAGAAATGTGGGTGCCGAGCCGTGTGCCTCACGCTTCCTTGCTGCTAGTATCTCTTCTTACTTCACCTATTTGGCTTGAATAAATACAGGGAAATGTCTTTCAAACGAATAAGCTGAGTTTGGAATAACACACCACACTTCAGTTTTAAAAAGTGAAGAAAGAACAGAACACAGTCTGAGAGGTGATAATATAGCTGCTAGGGCTGAGGACAAGGGCATGACAAAGTCAGTGTCTGTAATATTTTACTGCCAACTGGAAACCTGAGATGGTATCTAGGTCCTATGTGAGCCCAGTGATTTAAACTAAGACTTTAATATAGAGTTACAAGGGATGGAATAGCAAAAGGGCAATCTTCTCTCTGGCTTCAACAGCCTGTGTGTAAACTTTAGTTGGGAAAAAAGACGAAGTGTTTTAATCTTAGATTGTGTCTCAATTTGAGGTTCAGTTCAAGTAAGAGGTAAATATTACATGAGGGAAGGCCAAGCTGAGAATTAGTATACAATTTGTTCTTATACAGTATACTCTTTGAATGCTTAGAAAAAAATGCAAAGCAAACCTGAAGGGAGAATCTCTCAATAAAAATAATTAAGACTGATATTAAATGATAAAATTAAAAATAAATTTATATTGTAAGTTAATAATAAAAGATAGCTTGATAAGGAACCAAGTACAATTTTAGATGTGAAAAATTGAAATTAAAGACTAATGAAATAAGATTAGACATAGAGAATAGATTAGACATAGAGACATAGAGTTAATGAATTAAAAGATAGCTAAGAAATTATCTATAATGAACTGGAGAGAGAAAAATGATTAAAAATAAGACACTAAAGAAATACAGAAAATAGAACATGAAGATTCAAAATATGTCTCTCTTTTGGAAGGAGAAACCAGAGGGCAATGGGAGTGTGGTTGACACAGCATGTAAAACAACATACCGGAAAGGATTTTAGCATGGACAAAAATGATGATCCCTCACGTTTGAAATACTAATGCATCCAATGCAGAGTGAAAGTAAATTTGGCTGCAGAACCCTCATAGTAGAAGGCTAGAGTAACAAAGCAGAAATATTGTTAAAACAGTATGGAGAAAAGACAGCATACTTGTAAAGAAATTACCACTGAACTGATAGCAAGTTTCTCATCCACAGCAAAGAAGCCAAGGAACACAGTTCTCTCAAAACTTGAGAAAACAAAACCATCGCCCCGTTACTCTAGCCTCAGGTGGAACCAAATATCCAGTGGTGCAGAGTGAAGATTCTAAAGCCCGTTCAGATACCTAAGAACTGAGACCTTGCAACCTCTAGCTACAAAGTACAGAGTGAGATTTTTCAAAAAGAAGATTTGACTCCAGAATGAAGGCTGCTTCAGGGGAGGGAGGGGAGCAAAGCTGCTGCTCCGGGTGGGGCCGCGCGGCCGCCACTCAGTCAACTATGATGGAGAGGCGCAACTAGGGATGAGGAGGACCAGGAAGAGGCAGAGATCGGCTAAGGATGGGGGCTCTGAGAAGGTGCCCGGCCTGAGAGCGGTTCAAGGTCCCTGAATGGGAGGGAGTTCAGGTGCTGTTCAACTTTCAAAATGTAAAGGTAGCCAACAGGAGCACTAGCGTGGAGAAACTCAAAAGTACTGAAGACTAAAAAAGGAAATCTTATATAGGAAATTGAACAAAAGATAATAAAAAGGGAAAACAGCAGGAAGAAAAAACAGGCTGAATATAAACCAATAAAACAGAAATAAATCCAAATAGATAATAATATGTACAAGAGATGAAAATTATTGAGTTTATTATAATGATGATATACAATAGTAAGCATACTGAAGAACATGAGTTGTGTTTCAGAATATATGCAATATTTTTAAAAAAGCTGATCCTATATCAGAAAACTGCTTCTCTATATGTTACCAGTGAGTTGGTAACATTGGATGCACTTTTTAATCGTAATGTGAACAAAAGAAAATAAAACTGTGCCCTTGGAGTTGGCTCAGTAGAATAAGCATTTCCCTGGCAAGCGCAAGGGCCTGAGTTCAATCCTTGGTTCTGCAAAAAAAAAAAAAAAAAAAAAAGAAAGAAAGAAAAGAAAACAAGACAGTAAGGGAGATAAAATAGCAAGGGGAAATTAGAAATTGTTTCTTAAACTGAAAACTAAAAACCACACCTCTAATTAACTTGTGATCCAAAGGGAAAAAATAGACTAGAAATTAGAATATATTAACATATGATAATTCAATAATAAATTTCAGAACCTGTGGTGCACAGTCATGCAGCTCTCAGAGGGAACTTATGACCTTTTGATACTTCTACTAGAAAAGAAGACTGAACATGAGTGGAGCATTCAACCGCAGGGAAGGCAGCCCTAAAAATATCAGAGTAGGAGCAATAGCAAGAAAGAAGACCAACACATGAAATAAGAAGTAAAGTTGGAAGGGCTGACCAAATAAATCAGTGGATTAAAGCACCTAAAAGCAGATGCAGGGATTGAGGGTTCAATCTCAGGGCCTGTCACGCTGGCCCTGTCCCTTGGGTGCGCTGAGACTGCAGTTGAGACTGATGGTGGCACACACCTGTAATTCAAGCTCTTGGGAGGCTGTAAACAGGCGGATCACTACGAGTCCGATCTAGTAATGAGACCCTGAACTCCCTGTAGACCCTTCCCTAAAAAAAAAAAAAAGAAAGAAAGAAGAAGTAAAATCAGGCTGTGCAAATTGCTCAGTGTTATATTTGGCAAGATCAACAAGACAAAAGTAACTTGCAGAACTAATTAAGAAAAGACATAAAAATAGATTAGGGGCAAAGAGGAAACAAAACAATGAACATTTCAGAAAACTTAAACTGTTAGAATACTTTGTACTTTGCCAATAAATGTCACTAAATTTGAAAAACTAGACAAAACAGATAATTTTCTAGATAAGTATAACTTACTAAAACTGATTTGAGAAGGAATTTTTGGACCACAGGTTACAACTCACAAAATAACTCAGGCTTCGCTTTTTGGCCTGACTTTCCCAGGGTGTGACTCTGCCTTTCCGAGGGCTTTGCACACGCATGGCGTATTTAGCAGCTCACACTGTGTGCCCCATTCTGTCCTAAGAACCTGAAAGAGTGCATTAGATATGTCCCATGCCTCCAGGGGCCTCCTGGCCCACTAGGAAAGACAGTCATGCAAAGCCAGAGTGGTGTGGTCATGCTCATGACATACAAGAGGAAGACCATAGCTGCTGCTCTCAGACATCAGTAGGTCGTAGGAAGTATGTAGGAAGCAGAAAGGGTCATGCATAATTATTTACTTAAGACTTCAAAGTTCTTATTTGAAACTTTGAAATGTAAAAGTTGCAAAAACTGGAAGGTTCATTAACTTATTAACCCAAGGGAGTGGAGGACTGGACCAGTGTGTGTGGGGTGGACGACGGACAGGACTCCCATGAGTCAGCCATCTGGAAGGTGTTTGCAGATATTTTGTCATCAGGGCCTGAGACAAGGGTAGGGGATGGGGAGGCGTCTGTTTGTGGTCAATGCCAGCTAACAACATCTTATCAGTCTGCATTGAGTCTGGAGCTCACGCTGATTGCTCTGGCTCTTGAGCTGAACCTGACAGCAGACCTTCCTCAGCCCAGGATGTCTCCAGGTATCACTAAACAGCATCCCTGGTTCTGAAGGAAGCCTTAAGTTTAGTGCTACACAGAGTCAGATAAACAGTAAGGATATTCTTCTTTTGTTGCACTGTTTTTTAAAATATCTTTTCCAACAGATTGATTCTGGAATTAGTTTGAGACACAAATACTGTGCTAGGAAGAAGAATACCTCATTCACAAAAAGATAAAAGCTGTGATGCTGAGGCCACTTTGTTCCAGGAGGAATGTGTCAGACCTAGAGCTTTCCATCTCTTTGCTCTCATTGCTGTGGGAGCTCTCAGAGTCCCTAGATTCAGTGGCTCAGCTCTTTCCCACTTCACTCTCATGGCCCTAGTGTCTCCATTTTGACTGTATTAACTCTAACTTTGGGCTATGCCATGAAAAACAAAAATAGCACCCCATATTTCCATGCACTTTTTCTCGTTGCAGGCACTATACAGCCCTATACAACAGCCCACAGCTGGCTCTGTGACCCTCAGGCAGCTCACTTTGTTCTCTGTTTTAAAATTATTTGTGTCAGTCTTTTGACTTTTCAGGAATACGGGGTGGTTTTCCACAGGGCTATCCCAAGAGCTTTAACAATCCAGATGCCTAGACTGTACCTCAAATCAGCTAAATCAGATTTCTAGAGGGCTGGAAACCAGGTATCAGTAGTCCTTAAAGCTTCTGGATAAAGCCGGTATGCAGCCCAGACTGATAATCACTATTCAGTGTAGTTTACTGAGCCATCTTATTAATATGCACGTCTAAGGAGTCCCCTGCCCCGCCACATGTCTGTGGTGCTCAAAGGTGACTCTAGAAGAAGCACATGGACAATGTTTAACACTGTATGTTGAAAGCTGCTAGTGGAGCCTACTTTAGACCTTGCCTTTGCCAGTTGTCCTGAAGGAAGGCTTGAATGTCATCGCCCTGCACCCTGGACCCATCGGCTATGCACACTGGTGTGGCAGGTGTTCGTCACAGTCCTGAGGCTTTGCAAGGCCCCAGCTCCCATCCTTCCTGGGGAGGAAAGAGGAGGGGAAGGGACTTCCTGGCTCTCCATATCAGGCAGGGGCCTACTCTGCTCTCCACACAAATCCTCAAAAAGCAGAATCATGTGCCTGTGTAAGGAACAGCTAATAAAGGGGTAACTTGGGCATTTAAGACAAAAAAAGAGATGTCTAATGTGTTTATTGAAACTCAAGCCCTGTGGGCCTGAGATCAACTCAGAGCTCAATAGCTTCTGAGTCAGGAGCACTTCTCCCTGGGGCAGCAGTAGTCACTGGGCAGCAGTAGTCACTGGGCAGCTGCGCTGGAGCAGAAGGAGACTGCCCGGCTGAGGAGCAGCTTGCCTGAGAGCTGCATTGGCTCCCTCCCTGGAGGAGAGTGTCAGCGTGCTGGCCTCCCTCTCCAGAAGTAGTGTAATGAAAATAAAAGTGTAATACCTCCTTATGCTACTTACAGAAATAATCAATTTTTTTAGTTAGAATGGATGCATAACTACCCACAGGAGATACTTCTCACATCCTCCTTTAACGGCCTGCCTTAGTGAACCTCAGAAGGTGAATAGGCAGTGAAGCTCTCACTGCTGGCTAAAGTGCTGCCTGCTGTACCTTCTCTGCTGAGGGTGCCGGAGCTTGGGGGATAGTAGGAGTGAGCCAGATTCTGAGCCTATGTGTAGCCTGTGGTGCTGGGTTTTGATTCCCTTGTGGCCTTTAGCAAGTTCAGAACCTCTTACAGTTTGGCCTTTAGCAAGTTCAGAACCTTTTACAGTCTCAGGTTTGTCTTTGTGAATGGGTTCTTTGGTGGAGTAATAATGTATTAAAAAACCTGGTTCATATCAAGGGCTTAAGCAGTCATTGCTGTTGGTATTTTTAAAGTTCTTTTTGTTTCTTGACACTTCCTTTGTTCTTTTAAATTAATTAATCCCAGGCATAAAAGGATGTTAAAAATCCTCTAGTAAGCTAGGAGAAATAAGTTTATGAATCTGGGAAATAAAAGTCTAAATTGAACAAATGTTGGGTATTGAATGCACAGAGAAGGAAAGGTGCCTGGCCATTCTTTAGAAAGACGTTCTTCTTTTCCCTCCAGTGTGGGCTTCAGACCAGAATTCAGGTGAGAGAAGGCCAAGCAGTGTGACTGGGGCACAGGCGTCCAGAAGCTTGGACCAGAGGTGTGTAGTAGAGGACAGTGCATCCCAGATGGAGTGGCCTGGGGTCTACAAGGAAACCAGACACGGGTGCCCTTGTTCCTGTTTCCTCAGAGCCGGAAGCGCCGGCTGGTTCTCTTCTACAGGGCCAGCTGCCAGGGGCTGCTTTGTAAGGTCCTCTGGGTTTTCCATAATGGGCTTCTCAACATATGAGTTGCACAATGTAATTACCTGCTTGAATTTGCTAGTTACTAGTCTCAAGTTGAGCATTTGGTACTTGAGAAGATGTATAAAATGTAGTGGGCTGGACATCCAGCCTCCCTCCAGGCAGCTACCTCTGCAGCCATGAAGTCTCTCAACTGAGATGGTAAAGGTTTGATTATGCAATTTAAACTTAGGACTGTGGCTTATTCTAGGCCTGCTATCTCATTAATTTGGACTTAATATCTTATAAACTAACACAGAGTAGAAAGAAGAAATTAGGAACACTGTCTTTCATGGCATTTTAGCCTCAGAGTAAACCTCTGCTTTCTTTTTTCACTTTGGTAGGACCTACATTTAGGCTTAGTGTGTCTCTAAGGAAAGTACTGGCTTGCTCAAAGAAATAAAGGTTCAGAGAAGAAAAATGAGACATTTTAAGGTGATTCCTTTACATTTTGTGATTAGCTTTAATGGCTTGTGTCTAGATGTCCCCTCAAAGCCTCATGCAGTCACAGGGTGCAGGCTGCTCGTAGGTGGCTGAAGTGGAGTTTGCGATTGATACGTGGCCCAGTGCTGGATTATGGGGGTGAGGCTTCACCCTGCTGAGGCGGACAGCCTGAGTACAACCTACAGGATAAAGGATGGAGGAGTCTTGGCTCAGCCAGGTGCAGTGGTGCATTCCTGTAACCTCAGCTCTCCAGAGGCTGAGGCAGGATGCTCTCCATGAGTTCCAGGCCAGCCTGGGCTATGTAAGCAATACAAAGTGCAATCTGCACTACCTAACAAGACTCTGTCTCGAAAAAGCAAGCAGGCAAACAAACAAAATCAACACAATGCCAGAGTCTTGTTTCTCCCTGCTGCTTCTGTTGTCTTCAGCCACCATGAGCCACTCTCCTCTGTGAAGCCACTCTGCCTTGCAGCCAGCTCATTATGGACTGAAACTTATGCCAACTGTGAGCTAAATAAACTTTTCCTCCTTAAATTTTGGGTGTTGGGAATTTTGCCTCAGCAGTGAGAAAAGTAACTGACACCTTAGCTATACCTTAGATGGCTGGGATCTTCTAGACAGGAAGGATGGCCTTGATGGTGGGGGCAGAGACTGTTACTCTTGCTAGACACAATTAATAAAAAGCAGTGAATTTTCATTTACTATGCACCAAGGGTTGTTCTAGGCCATTTTCACAACTTTCCCATGTACTTTGCAGAATAACTCAGTGAAGAAGTCATTGCTCACCTACAGAAAGAGATGGAGAAACTGACTTTGGCAATTTCAGCCTAATCTTCAAGACAAGTAAGTGCCTGAGCTGGAATCAAGCCCAGGTGTCATTCTGCTTGTATTAAGTAGTATTTTGGTAAAGATGGTCACTAAGCAGTAGCCACTGGCACAGCTAATTGGCTGTGGCTCAGCTCCCCTCCCTCTCATTCTTTGCTGCATCCTTTGCTCCACTGTGGTAGAGTGGGGACAGACAGGAGCTAGGAGGTGCTCTACTCCCACACACAGCATGTGGGACAGAGCACAGCACAGGGCCCAGTCTGCATCTCTCTGGGCAGGGAGCTGAGATGGTGGATGTGGGTTTCTTGCCAGAAGGACAGAGACACTTGGGCAGCCACGCGGCTTCCGAGGCCCAGGGTGACTTGGAGCAGTGTTTCTCCCATGTCTCCATGCTGTGGACAGGTTCTTAAAACTTTTCTCTATTATGCCAAAAAGGACATTCCTACAGCTTATACATTTATGAAACCATATATTTCAAATTTTGGTTTTGCCTACCAATATTCTTTGTATGCCAAATTATAGATTCAAAGAAAGTTTCATTATAGAGATGAAGAATATCTTAAGGCCTATCTGGATTCTAATGTCAGGCCCATTTTTAGGCCTATTTATCTAAGTATACTCAAAGGTATTTTGTGAAATTTACATGTATTATAGGAATCATGATCAATTCCAACAACATGGATCATTTTGGCCTGAGAAGCCCACCAACCTGGCCACGTTTGCCAGTGAGGCCAGTTCAAGTAAAGAAGTTTCCCTTATCCTTCCCACTTAGGCACAAATCACCCTTCTACCCCAATACAAATACACATTCACAATGGACTGTGGTAATCTCTGATTAGTGTCCCAAGGGCTCATGGGAACATGCATAGAATTGGAATTTATGATTATGTAGTTAGTATTAAAGATATCCTAATCATGCATGTAAAGAATGACTTGCTCTTGAGGGAAAAGTGCCACTGAAGAATTTTCTTTTGTAGCTAAAATGAAGTGACTAAATTCAATAGCATATTGTACTAATCCAAAGGGCTCAAACAGGAAAAGCATTCAATCCAGTGATTGCAAGAACATGACTTTCCAGCCAAGCTGTGCTGTCTCAGCAAGACGACCCACAAGGTCTGTCCTTCATCACACATACATGGGTGCACACACAGATATTCACATGTACACACACACACACACGCACACACACCACCCATGTGAGCGGAACATCATTTTACTCCATGGTAGAGGGCACAGTCTCTAGTGGGTATCTTGAAATAGAGATGAACATAAGAACAGTTTGGTAAGGGGACTATATGTACAGGGTCTACAAAGTGATGGACATTTTGCTGGGATTTTACTTGTGTACTGAGAGCAAGTTGAATCTGTTCCCCCACATGAACAATGAATTGTTTTACTTTATTGAATCACAATTTTATGATTTTTAAAAAATAAGAATAAAAGTATTTAAGTGGAGGGATATTGAAAATTATACAGGTTTAAAGATGAGAAGTTGCCAGCATTCCCATGACAGAGAATGCACAAGGGTTGGCCACCTCTCATTGTCAGCTTCACTGGAAGTGCTGTGAAGTATCCTATGGTGTGGTCAATACCTGTCATCAGTAGATTTGGTTAGACGTATCCTAGGTAACTGGGGCCCACTGGATTCCATCAGTTAGAAGGCTTTGCCAGTAGACTAATGCTTCCCTAAAGCAAAATCCTGTGGACCCAGCATTAGCTCCTGCCTGAGGGGTTCCAGTCTGCTCTGCTGGATAAGCTTAAGCATCAGTAGATTTTATGCTGCCTAGCCAGGCCCAGCAACTAGGCAAAGAAATTCCTTGAATATATCTCAGATAGATAGGTAGGTGGAAAGGTAGACAGACAGACAGACAGACAGTGAGACAGACAAACAGATAACAAATGGGCTTTCAAGGATATACCATGGTTATTTCCTAGCATTGATAAGTGTAAAGCGAAGCTATTGACCATTTCAATTTGCCACAAGGGAGATCCAAAGAGCAAGTTGTGATTAGCTTTGAGGGCTTTTAAGATTTTTTAAATTTAAGTTCCAGATTCTGTCTTCTAATTGCTCTTATTGACACTCCTGGAGTGCATATGCTCAAAAGAAAAAAGAAGCACAGTAGCTAAAAATAAAGGTGGAAAAATGGTCTAGAAATGTTAGGATTTTTCTGTGGAGCTCCTGCTGCCTTACCTGCAGTATGCAAAGACATGCTCAGATTTCTGTCCCTGGCAGCATAGTGGATCTCATTCCATGAAAAGTCCAACCTCAAGACTAACAGATACTGCATCAAATATTTCACTGGAAAGTATTCCTAGGTTTTCAATAATTAAAAAAGGAAACTAGACCTTCTAATCCTTTCCCAAGTTGAGAAAATCAAATACAGAGTATTGCACCAAGGAAGGCCCACTTCCATGTTTTCATAGGGAAGGTTGCCTTTGGAAGGGCAGTAACAAGGGTGCCATCTGCAGCGGGCCTGTACAGGCAGTGTGGCACATCTGTAATAGCAGGTGTGTGTGGGCTTGTGTCTCAGCTCTGTCTGTAGTGTGCTAAAGTAGGAGGCTACATGAGATTACCAAAGAAGTGAGAAAATACAGAGAGATCCAAAGGCTGAACTGAGATTCACACTGAAGAGGGAAGGAAAAACCTGCCCTGGAACCAGTAAGGAAGGGAGAAATCTGAAGAGGTAAGTAACATCCTAGAGGTGAACAGAAGCTTTCCTGAGAAGCTGAAGGGACTGGCGAGCCCAAGCTGCTGATTTCTCATGTGAGATAACAGAATGTGAATGAGGTTATTGATGATTTCCCAAGAGCACTCTGGGGTGGAGTGAAAGCCTCCTTAGAGACTGTTCAAAGAAAATGGACAGAGGAAAACATTCCCTAAGATCTCTTTAAGGAAATGAACTTCACAGAAGAGAGACTCTGTTTAGATGGAAAGGGAATTGAGTAGTAGTAGACAAACAAAAACCCGGACTTTTGTTTGCATCCTGATTTAAACCAACTGGAAATCCAGATAAAGCTGAACTTGAGACTGGTTGCTAGATAGTATTAGGTCTTCATGGCATATAAGGAAATATCCTTTTAGTAGTTTTGTTGTGTTTTGAGGTATGTGAAACATTTAAAAGTATGCTTTTGAGGATTTACTTTTGACTAGAGGAATAAGAATGGCATAGGGGCTTGAGATATATATATATAAACATTGGGAAGTTAATGTAATAAAATGTGAGAAAAATGTGAGATGTTGTAATCTTATTTCTACTGCAATCACATTACTAGAGCTAATGACAGGCAAGACAATAGCCAGAGATACTGATGGGGAATAAGAGAAATCCCAAGTCCAATGCAGATCTTTGGTAGGAGAAAGGACCAGAAAGATCCCTAGGGCTTTCACTAATTAGGACCAAATATGGGTTCTCATATAGCTATTTTTAGAAAAATAATCCACCTCGAATTCTTCCTTTGTTGGAGAAGCTACTCAGAATTCAGCAGAGAGGGAGGCAGAAAGGGAAAACGCACAGACAGGTAAGGAGATAAACACAGATATGAGTACACCTACCTTACACAATTGGATACCGGGGAAAGAAGTGATGGAGAGCAAACACTTGGAGAGAAAAGTAATAGAATATTCCAGAATGAATGACAAAGAGAACTTCACTGATACCAGATGTATAAAATCACCAAGCAGTTTAAGCTAAAAAAATGCCTAGCCACAATGACATGAAAATACACAATGCCAAAGGTGAAAAGGATATTTTAAAGTAACCAAAGCAAAAAGGAATAATCATGTAAAGAAACAAAATAGATCGATAGGCAGAAAACATGGCAGACATGTTTCCAGCTAGATCTATGTACTCAAGGAAACTGTTCTAAAATGAGGAAAATGTAAAAATAGTTGCAGAGAAACAAAAATAGAGTTTACTAAACATTGTGCAACAGTCCTTATTGAAAAGGTGCATCTAACATTGTAACTTGGTGGAAAACAAAATGATCTTAGAGAGAAAATGGGAATAGTGTTGTAGAAGGAAAAGAAAGGAATAAATTGATATATACATTGACCTATAAATACCGTCAATATAAATGATAATAAAGTAATATTTAAGAAAATATAAAGGCCATACTGAAATAGTACATAATAATATACTACGTAAGTTGGTGTGGAGCTAATCAAAATTAAAACACTCAGCAGTTTTGTCTTGATTGAAGGTTAAAGCGTTAGTGTTATGCTGTTTTATATTTGCATAATAAAAAGGAAACTACTTAGGAATAGATGAAGATTACATATTTTCAGAGCAATAAGGGTGTGTGCTTGTGTGTATGAGAGACAAAGAGTGTGTATTTAATGTGTAATGTGAAATGATTAAATCAGTCAACCTTTAAATCAACAAAGTCGTTCAGTCTAAAAGTTGGGACTGTAAATGAGAGTGTATAATGGCAGAGCAAGGTAGAGGCACTTGTCTAGCCTTAATGTGTATCATATAAACTGTGTAACTTACAGGGGAAAATAATTCAGGGCAGAGGTTACATAACAGGAAAAAATCTTTCACCAGAAGGAATATATGATAAACATGGACCTGCATGTTGTGGTTTCTATTTAGATGTGCCCTCCAGAGCCTCCTGGAGCCTTCTCAGAGGTGGCTGAGCTTGAGCCATGTGACCGACTTGTGATGCTGTGTCAAGAGCAGGGGGGCTGTGGTGCAGGGTGCCTCATTACTAATCCATCCACTGATGGATGTGGCACCGCCTTGATCCTGTGGGCTGTACATATAGGAGGGGCAGGCAGAGGATGGTCCCATCCCCTGCGAACTCGCTGAGCTCCTTCCACCTGCCATGAGCTCCTTCTCCCGTGATGGCACGCGCCAGGCAGCCCTAGGGTGGAGCTAGCCGATTAGGGACTAAAACCTCTACCAACTGTGAGATAAATAAACCATTCCTCCTTTAGCCTTGGATGTGAGTATTTTGTTTGCCCAACAAGAAGGATGACTAAGATAATAATACAATGTAATATGTAATATTACACATAGATCTTAATAATTTTAAATATATGCCAAATCAATATAAATGTATTGAAAAATTAAAAATTTCACCAACATGGTAAAAGGAGCCAACATGTGTGTCTTAATTATTGATAAATCAGAGACTCTAACAGAAGTGTTGAATTTGGACTGCAATTCTACCTATGAAATTGTGTAGGTTGCAGCCTAATGTGGTATTTCGGAAAGGTTTCAGCTGTAAGCATTCACCTCAGAAGGAAAGGCTTAGAGTGACCAAGCTGTTCATGTAGTGTAGGAGTTAGGAAATGTACAGTAGCATCATGCAGAAAGTAGAAGGGCAGAGATAAGAAGGGTAAAACGTATGAAGAGACAGTAAGAAGAAAACAGGAGAGACAAAGTTTGTTCTTGCAAAAGTGAATGAGATAATTCCAACCATGAGATTTGGTCAAGAAAATCACATCGTATACCCTACAGAGAATGCAAACCAAGATATATGTATGTATATATATATATATATATATATATATATATATATATATATATATATATATATATTTGTGTGTGTGTGTGTGTGTGTGTGTGTGTGTGGAACTGAAGATTGAACTCAGGCCCTTGTGCTTGCCAGGGAAGAACTCATTCCACAGAGCCATCTCCCCGGCCCCTCCAAGACATAATTATGGATAAAACAAGATACCAATATGGGTAAATGGATACAAAAGCAGTATTCCAGGTTAGTGGGACACACCGTAACAACACAGGGGCACTTGTGCTGGCAAAGCTGTGGAAGACCATCTGTCTTAGAGGGCATGCATATACTTTGGAGGGAACAGCAAAAATCTTGGGTGACTGCCAATGGCCTGGTCCTTGTGGACAGTCAGAGGTAACTCTAGGAAAGAGGCTGGAGAGAGACAGTGGAGACAAGTGTGAACAATAGCAGGGCTTCCTGGGGGGTGGCTGGGACATGGTAGGAGCTCAAGGATGCTGGGGAAGCTCGCCCACTCTCACTCACCCTGGAATCCTCCCAGCGCAGGTTGAGGAAGCAGTCTCTCTGGGCAGTGTCCACTGAGCCTACACTCACTTGGGAGTGACCCGTTAGCCTGCTGGGCCTGGAAAGTGGCACTTAGAGGCAAGCACGCCTTGCCAAGGCTCACAGACCATAGTCATGTGCGCAATTGTACTCTGCCTCAAAAAGCCATGCTCAGAAAACCATGCATGTTGCAGAACCCCTCTAAAAGTTGATGACTCCTTTCCTCCATCCCTTCTCTTTTTTTCAGCACTTCTTTCTCACCTGACTCCCAGGCCTGATGCTCCCAAGAAAGCAAATCCTTCCTTTGCTTTTAGCTGGAATATGTCAAATTAATCTGTGGTAACTTATTGCTTCTATACCATAAATTCTGATTTATTCATATGTTTATATATATATATACATATGAATATATATGTATATTCTTCTTCTTTATGGCTTCTATACCATAAATTCTGATTTATTCATATGTATATATATACATATATATATATATATGTATATATATATATATGTATGTATATGAGTTAAGTACTGTCAAACAGACACAGGTTACATGATATGTAAAAATCATTCAAAGCACAGCCACTGTGGAGAGAAATGCGTTCCAAGGCCAGTTTCCCCTTCACCCTTTCATTAAGAGTCAAGCACAACAAACAGTGAGGGCTCAGCCCATCTGGGCCTGGCTGGCATATTTGACCTGGGACTCCTAAAACTGCCTTTTACTCTTGTCCCTTTCCCTTTAGGATGAGGAAACTCCTTTTTATTAAAAGTTCTAGATAGCAGGCTGTCTTTATTTCTTCTATCTCTGTGAATTCAGGGGCCGAGGGAAGTTAGATGACCATCTGCCTTTAAAAAATAGTTGTAGTCCTAACTGGAATGCTCCTGTCTCAGACCCAAACCAACCACTTAGTTCCCAGGTACATTCTTTCTTCTTGACACAATAAGGAGGAAAAAAGTCTAGAGATGGTTATTTAATGATTTGTTGAAGAAATACAGACCACACACATACTGTGCACCATTTGAGCCCTGAGAAATTGACAGGAAGAAAGTGGGCTAGCAGCTGAGGGGGGCCCTGGGAGGTGTCATCAAGGAGCTCTGAAGTAGACTGCTGCCTGGGTACATTCCAGGGCCCACATCCTTACCCACCTCCTGAACTCTCAGGGTCTCTCCACTGACTGTCAGAGTCCAAACACTTTGAGCCTGGCGCCACAGGCCCTCCACACTAGGGCTCACCTACCTGTCAACCGAGATTTCTCTACGTCTCTTCATGCCCTACCATGACGGCTGGGGGTAACAAGCTGACCACCAGGTGGTGGCCTGAACATTGTCTGCATGAAATGAAAGGAAGTGAAGAAGAAGCCTGTGGCTGCCTGCTTTGGAGGGGCTCCAGGATACACCTTCACGGCACCTGTCACTTCGTGGCTTCCCAGGCACTCCTCAGCCCTTTGGCATAGACCCTTTGGCCTCCTGGCATAGCTGTACACAAGGCCCTGCGGTGAGCTCCAGGCTTTCGACTGGACCCTTTGGATCTTCAGCACACTGCCAGCCCAGAAATGCTGCCTTCTGGATGCCACAGGCAGCCACTATATGCCAGTCTTGTCCAACCTCAAATATCTGTTTTGCATGAAAACTCTTTCTCTAGTAAGTGCTGACTGACACAGTAGGAAAGTCTCAACCCTCAGCCTTCACTGCACCTACCTGAAGGAGGCTTTAGCTAAAATGCTGCCTTGCTATGTCTGTCAACACTAATCATTTCAGGCCTCCCTCTACTTTAATCACTTTCATGCCAAGGTCTTCAAATAAATCATGTTCCCTGCAGCAGGGCCACATCACATTTACCTATCTACCACAGCAAAGTGCAATCTTCAATCCTAAAAACCAGTATAAATGCCAGTATTGGCCCTGAGTCCATGGCAAGCATGGGTGTCAAACTTAATTCAACTTTATCTTATTCAATTCTCAGAGCAAACCATAGATAAAATGCTGCAACTATAACAGATAAGAGCAAAAAGCTCAGGGCGACTGTCTGTGATGCTCTTTCCAGAGTCCAAGACTTTGTTAGAGCAAAGTCTTCTCAGTAAGGAGAGTGAACTACAAACCTCCATGGATGGAATTCTCCTCTTGTGTATGTCATTGTGTTTTTGCAGTGTTTTTTATAAGAAGGTAGGAAAAATCATTGGGTACTTTTAGGATACAGAGAGAACCTGGGCTCAAACAGAGACAAGATGTGAGTTACAAACAAAGACAATGAATTAATGTATGATGCAGGACACTGTGGACCCATTCCCACCCTGAAACCTTGAGACTCATAGAGTAACAGAAGGTAGACACAGATGCTTTGTTGGATCACTCATCTGTGATTATCATGTGCTCTGAGCTGACTTTGTGATGGTTCTGAGGTATCTGTTATGGTCAGGTATCAGGTTCTGTCAAGAAGTATTCTGTCAATACTTCTCAACTATAAAATACCGGTGATTATGTGAGCAGGTATAATTGTCTGAGTGTACCGGGGATTTTTCATGGACTTCCACCTGGATCTGTGTTACCTTACCTGACAAGTGCAAGCATGGTAGGAAAGCAGACCAGCAGCACTGTGACAGGGCACCAATCCACTTGCATGTCTTGGTAAAACCCTAAACTAACCAGGCTATTTCTTAAGGCTGCTGTGTGCCTAACATGATAATGTTCCATTGCTGCATTTTAACTGTGAATTATGTTACTGACACATCAGAAATTATTCACGGTCACTGTCGGATTTGGAAAAAAGCTATAGGTTACCTGAACACCTTGTTCCTGGTCACACAGGTCTCACACGGGCGCAGGAGTGCTGCACTCTGGATTCCTAATCTCGGGTCCAAGGATTCCCAAAGCACCATCCCCACTGAACATCCTGGTCCAGAGCTATGTTTCTCTCCTGAACGCTCCTTGAGGTGGAGGAAGCGCTCCATCTGCGTGGCACAGTCCAGCCTTCTGGCGAATGAACACACACCTGTTTTTTCCCCTACTATATTTCAGTTTGGAGTTATCATACTACCAACATCTGCTTTATTGGTTTAGAGTAAATTATTCAGCCCTTAATTACCATACTATAAATGTTTAATTTCTGTCCTGATATTATCATGGAGAAAACGTACACTCTCATTAGAGAGCTTGGGTTCTGCAAGGTGCATCTCCCTGCAGTTCCCTTGCAAGAACAGTGCCTTTCCTGGAGCCCAAGTCTGGTGGCCTTTGCTGGGAGCCTCCTCAAAGCTGCCCAACTCCTCCTTACCAAGGAGCTGGTGATTAAAGCAGGTAACTATTCAGTGCTGGGGAGCAAGTTCTTCAAATAATTCCTAGGGAACCAGGAAGTCATTTCAAGCAATGAGAACTTTAGTTATTAATTTATTAGAAGTAAATACAAAAGAGCTAAATTTTCTTTTAATTAAGGTACAAAGGCAGCCAAGAGGTTTCACTCTAAAGCAAATACTTCTCAACTATAAAATACCGGTGATTATGTGAGCAGGTATAATTGTCTGAGTTCACGGATCCTCTGGGCCTGCTGTCCACTCAAACAAGAATCTAGGGATTACTCCAGCTCTGTCCTCTCATCCAATTCTGTCCCAATGTTGGAGCAAGAGTATCTTCTTTACTGATCCTTCTGACTTTAACAGCTATCTCTCCCTCATCATTTCTATTACCATTTGCCTAGTTTTGTTCTCATGGATTCCTGCCCAGCCCACCACTGTGGCCTCCCTGCAGTATCTCCCCTGTGGATATCCCCTCTTCTCCCTACCAGTCCTTCCTCTGGTAACCAGTGGGTTCCTATGCCCAAGGCTGATCACATTCATTCTCCCACATGGATTTTCATGATTCCTGACATGCAGCCACACTTCTTCTTTTCCATGTGAAAGGATTTGTAAGGACTAAGAAGGAGACTCATGACTCTGGTTCTGTGCTTAGGCTGAGCTATCCTACAGTGAGGGTTGTGTTTTTCTGAAGTTTCTCGTTTATCTTAAAAATTACCCCAAACAATTTTACATGTTTTAGAACAAAATCATGCCTATTTTTACAACCACTTATTAAAATCATTGAGTATACTGGGACCCCAAGAGAGTCATCTAGATCTATCTCTGGATCGTGCCTTCTCTCTGCACCTCCACCTCATACTCTCAGCTGTATGTGTTACTATTAATATCTCTGAAATTATTCATATATGACAGAATCTGAAGAAAATAGGAGTTTATTGACACAAAATGCCAGGCACCATTGAAAGCTTCCCTTACAAGATTTTCAATTGTCTAGATCTAGAATGCTCCCCAAAGGACATGTGTGTCCAGAAGTAGAGCTTTTGGAAGGTGATTGGGTCACAGGGACACTGTGCTTACTACTGAATGGATCCACCCTGAGTTCATAGCTAAATATGGTGTTAGCTGGTGGGAGTCACTTGGAACAGGGCTGGGACTGACTGCGCCTTCAGAAGTTGTACTTCGTCCCTAACTGTTCTTCTTCCTGGGTGCCACGGGAATTCCCCCAAACCATGTGTCAAGTTCAGCCTCTCTCCTTTAGGCTGACAGTGTTGGGTATTTTGTCCCATTGACTGAAGAGCTAAGAGAGAAAATTGGGTCAGGAAGCAGGGTTGTAGCTGTAGCTTCAGCTGGCCACAAGTCCGAAGCCCTCAGAATTGGTTTGTGGAAGGACTTTGGAAAGTTTTGGAGATGCCACCTAGAGAAGCTGCAGAAGCCAGCAGCATGGGTCGATGGACAATGCTGGTAGGGGATCAGAGGACAAGAATGCAGACACAAGTGCAGGCAGTAAAAGCCAGGCCCACGGAATTTCAAGTGGAAACAAGGACTTTATTGGAGACCAGACTAGAGGTCATTCATTTCTCATTATGACGAAGGATTTGTCTGCATTTATCCAGGCCCTGAGACATTTATTTTAAAGTGACCGGCTAACAAAGCTGGTGGAAGCAATTTCAAGGCAGCCTAATGTTTAGTGTGTGGCATGGGTCCTACCGGCTAGTTGTAGCCAGATCTACATTGAGAAGCAGCAGTGATAAAGCAGGGTTTAGTGATTTGAAAAATTTGTACTTTGGCCAGAAGAGGAGAATATGGTTGCTGAAAAAACTAGCATTAAAAAGAAGCCAAGTACATTGCATCAGGATACTAAGAAAGATGCCTAGGAAATCAGACTGGCCATGTCCCCAGAGAATGTCAGGAAATGGACAGATTGCAGCTTTCACAGGCTCAAGGGCACAAAATGTAACCACCTGAGAGACTTTTCCTGGAGTAGAGAGCACCACTGGGGCTATCCCTGTGTTTGCCAAGTTCTTCTTTTTAGATAGTCATAGGCTTCTGAAGTTGGCTTTCAAAGGGACCTGGATATTGCTTCCTCTAACTGAAGAGCTTGGGGTTGTCCACATGATTCTGGATCTACTGGTAGTTAGAACCCAAGAGTTGTTGGGTCAGAGAGGTTCCCATCAGTGTTGCAAAGTAAAATCTTGGAGGCCAGGCAACGTGACCAAGACAGTGACTCATGTAACTGTGTGTGTGTGTGTGGGGGGGGGAATCTTAAGAGGAGTGGAACCCCAGCAAGCTGAGATCCAGAAACACAGTTCATATATTGAGAAAAGCCACAGACTTTGAGTACAGCCATCTCAGGAGAAAGACCAGGGGCATTGCAGTCAGCAAGGTCAAAAGGGTGGGGGTGCCCCAAACTTCTGGGGTTCAACTCTGGCCCAAACTTCCTTGATTATTGACTTAAAACTACAGGATTTAAAGCCAGCTCTGATTCAAGGGCTTTTGGAGTTTTGCTGCTGTGTGTTGTCTGTACAGGGCCTCAAAGCACCAGTCTACTCTACATATAAAGTGGTCCTTAAATGCATTTATTTCTCTACCAAGACAAATGCAAGCGCTACCATTCCCTCTAGCAAAATTTAGCTATTGTTTTGCATGGAAAGCCTTGCAGAGCTCTCAAAAGAAGCACCAGGCCTGCTCAGAAGGTGTTCAGCTCTCTCTGATCTCCAAGGTTCCTTTCTGCTGCAGAGGTTTATGACCGCCTGGCTGCCTCAGGGGTGGGTGCTTGCTGAGTAAGGCTACAACAGGCAAATGGGCTTCACAGAAGGGTGCATACTGATGCTTTTCTGTACTACTGACATGCAGTGCATCCCCTGCCCAGCAAGCGGACCTGAATTTCAGCTACAGTGTAGAGACTTTGGTCCTGCTAAAACAAGCTAAGCAGACCCTCAAGAAGCTATCTGGTGTGGAATTGATTGCTGGACATGGATGCTGGTGTCCACATCTATGATCACAATCTGGCATGAGTACAGAGCCTCCGAGGAAGCCATGGGCTCTTCTGGGGAGGTTGCTGATTGAATGGGCTAAACTGAGCTGTTGGGGAGGCACTCAGAGGCAGACACTGTCCGAGTGGGTGAATCATCCCCTGCGCCTGTCCATCAAGTGTGTTTCCTGTTGACTCTACCAGGATAAGGCCTTGAGCCTCAACCCCATCCCCACAGTTCCTGAGGCAGCTGGACCTGGCAGATGCTTGGGGTTGGTGGGACGGGAGAGTAGGGCACGAGCTAGGATTTCTCTGCAAGCTCTGGAATTGCTCATGAGGGACCGCTATGTGCATGTGGCACTCTCAGTGCAGTGGCTGGCATCTTCTCAGGTCCTACTTTTTACTTTGGGGCTGGGAAAACATGCCCATTTTGAATGACCAGATTAGCATTTTTTTAAGGAAGGACCTTAGAAAAGCATTCTGCCACAAGCCAGACTTGCAATTTAGGTGATAGTGATACTTTTGCTTCCGTTGCTGGCTCGTAAGTACCCCACTGACAAGTCCTGCCACTCAAACCTAGACCTTGCTGCTCTAAATGTTGTTCATCAAGTCTTAATTTGCTACTTCTGTGGGTCCACTTTATATTTCTAGTTGCCATTTGTTTAGTCTTTTTGTAGATATTTCTTTTTCTGTCTCTCTTATTTCCTACCATACTTTTTCACTGAGGGTTAAGTCTGTCTTGAAGCTGTCCCTAGAACCACCCTGGTGTATTCTGGGGAGAACTCTTCTATCACCTATGGAGGTGGGCTGCATTCATACGTGCAGATTCTTCTGCGGCATCACAGTAAGTGTCACCCTGCATGAAGACGTTGTTCATAGCATCACACTGAACTTCATAGTTCCATCATGAGCTTAAACCAATTTGAATAGCAGGAGACTCCATGTGCTGCATGTTGAAGCATTCTAGCTTTTTCCATGCGTGATCTGCTGTGCAGTGAACACGCCACACCAAGAAAGTGCACAGCACCCTAGTGTTTTAGGCTGTCACAGGAGCCCTGGATGAATTTTGATTTTCATACACTGATACCATTATTCACAAGGATGGGGCATTTCAAGGTGAGAAAAGATCATCATGAATTTTTTTTATTTTAGTAAGGGCCTACAGAGCCTATATGACCTACAGGGCCTACAGGGCCTACAGGGCCTACAGGACCTACAGGACCTACAGGACATACAGGGCCTACAGGGCCTACAGGGCCTACAGGTCCTACAGAACCTACAGAACCAACAGGGCCTACAGGGCCTACAGAACCTACAGGACATACAGGGCCTACAGGGCCTATAGGACATACAGGACCTACAGGACCTACAGGGCCTACAGGACCTACAGGGCCTACAGAACCTACAGGACATACAGGGCCTACAGGGCCTACAGGGCCTACAGAACCTACAGAACCTACAGGGCCTACAGGGCCTATAGGACATACAGGACCTACGGGCCTACAGGGACTATAGGCCCTACAGGGTCTATAAGGCTTACAGGGTCTCACTATGAAGGTCAGACTCATAGTGATCTGCCTGGGTTCAGCCTCCCAAGAGCTGGGATTATAGGTGTTTGTGCCACCATGCCCAGTCTCACATCATAACTTTTTAAGAGTCTTTTTAGCAAAAATGGAGACACACTTTCTGGGCAATCTAATAGAAAGCCTGATGAAATTCTAGTTTAAAATTTAGCTCATCTGAAACAAAAGGAGAAAAAAACACTCTTTCTTTCTTTCTTTCTTTCTTTCTTTCTTTCTTTCTTTCTTTCTTTCTTTCTTTCTTTCTTTTCTTTCAATATTTGCAGTACCAGGGATTGAACTCAGGACCCTGCACTTGCCAAGTAAGCGCTTATTCTACTGAGGTAGGTATCTTCCTGGGCCCTCCATGATCTTTATATAATGAAATAAAATTTATTTAACCTACACTTAAGAACTAAGAAAATTGGCAAATGGTGCTTTGTGGCATTTCCTTTTCCCCACTTGGGCAGGTTCCTTGCAACAGGGGCAGGCAACATGATTCTTTAAGAAAACAAATTTTATGCTCTTACACAGCTGCAATTGAACTACAATTCAGCAATCTCCTACTTGTAGTTAAGCTTTGGTCTCAATGTCTTTCATTTTCCTTAGATGCAGAATAAGGTTAATATTACCTACTGTGAAGATTTGTGAAATTTAAGTGAGATGATAACAAGCATCAGTGAATAATTGTTGTGTTGGACTCCTTGCATTGCCTGTGTGATAAATGTATGTATGGCATTTCATAGGTTACGCGAGTTTTGAGAGCTTCTCGTCTAAAATAGTGCCAACAATTTTTTAAAAAGATTGATGCAGTGTTTTGAAGCACTCAAGTTACTTAAGCTAGTGCATAGTAAGTCCTGGAGGTGCAATAGATGTCAAAGCTCTGCTTTCTCAGTCAGCCCCATGTATGCTTTCTACTGTCTCATCTCTGCCCTGAGCTTACTCTGAATTTTTCCATGATTTTAATTCCTAGTTAATTTACTCTTCAGTCAAAAATTGCACAAAATCCTGTTTTGCATTAAGTCATTGCAGAATTCCCTACTTTGTTTAAACTGTGTGCCAAGCAAAATGGACACACACATATACAGAGAGAAAGAAAGAAAGAAAGAATAAAAGTGAGCCCTTTTCCAAAAAGGAAAAGTGATAATTAATTAGAAGCAGGAGTGGCAAATCAAAAAATATAAAGTGCCTAAATTTTGAGGAAAATAGTGTTCAGTCTGGAGAAACAAGACCAGGGTTCAAATTTTGAACTTTCTGTTACCCTATGAATGATTTCTGTGAAGCTCATCATGTTTGAAAACTTGTTTCATTGTCTCTAAGAGTAAGTGGCTGCTCCTTTTTTCCAATTGAAGCATTACAACTCTTGAAGAGGAAACTACTCCTCCAAATGGTTATTAACCTGTGAATCCCATGTAAATACAACTGATTCCTATAATAGTGGCCATAAGAGTACATATGACCAAAGGAAGAGCACGAGTACTGTGTGCCACAAGTGAGAAAAATAGCATTGGATACTTACTAATTTATTCAACAATTGTTCACTGAATACCTGCCAGCTACTCAATGGTAGGTAGCCAGTCTTGTCTGTTGAGAAGGTAGTAAGAGAAATACCAGTATATGCCAGGTGGAGGGAAGCTATGGAATAGAGCTCACAATCACAGGAAGAGATGTACTGATAGTTATGTGAGACTGTCATGGAAGTTTCTTAGTTGGTGACACATGAGTGACAATTGGAATGCTACCTGGCAGCACATATGCAGGTGATCAGGGAAAGAACATCCTAAGAAGAGCAAGAACAAATCAAAAGCCCTGAGTGACGTGTGTTCAAGAGAGAGCAACAACTTTACCAGGCTGCAGAGTAGCTACAGCAGGAGACCCCAGGAAAGCAGGTGGGAGCTGCGAGGCAGGGGCTGGTATGCCTGAGACCTTGGAAGCCACATACGAGTTGGTACTGAGTGCTTCCACGGGGGCCGAAGTGCAGGGCTAGCAGGCACGTTACAGAGAACCAAGATCAGTAACTACCCTACCGACCTGCTTTGAGACTTTCATTGCTATTTTATCTTTTTTTCTCATCAAAATGAATAAAAATATATAAATTTAAAAAAAGAAGAAACAGATCACTCTGGCTGAAACTGGGGTTGTGAGACATGGCTGAATTCTGGATCTCTACCATTGGTCAAAGCAGTAGAATTTGCTGACCCCTGGATGTGGAGTGAACCAAAGAGGAGAGATGCGGGTGGCACTGCAATTCGACATGGGCAGGGAGGAAAGCAGGCTTGGCCATAGTGTGGGCACAAGTTGGGAAAGGATACATTCAATACAGTTCTGTGATTTACAGGTGGGGATGTTGCAGAAGTGGTTGGATTTGCAGATACAGAATTGAAGGGAGAGGTCTGGGCTAGAGACTTGGAGTTGACAGTTATCAATCCATAGGTGTCATTTGAAATTCATTGAGGCCTTGTCAAGGTGTTGTGCAAAGAAAGAAGAGGTTATGGGCCCAAGCACGGCAGGGGACCAAGGTTTTAGAGGGTGAGGATGACCCAGGAAAAGAGGAGGATTAAAAGAGGCAGTCTGAGGAATTAAGGATTTGAGTTGGGTCTCCTTATGTGTGAAGAGCAGGCACCTCCTGGGCGAGAACATGCTCAGTGTCACTCTGTGAACAGGCGCTTAGTTCTCAATCCTCACCAAGTGTTTGTGTGGGAGGAGTTGTCACCCCCACTTTATAGCGAAATAACTAAGATTGTGGAAGACAGATAGTGGAATTGTCTATGCATAGACAATATGAACTAGAAGAAACAGGATCTAAAATTAAGTCCTCTTAGAGGATGAAGAGTGAAAAGACAGGTAAACAGCTTCTGGGTTACCAGAGCCTGGTATTTTGGCATTAATGTCTCAGATGTCATGCCTGGCACATTGACATCTTGGGTCTCACTCAGTCTCACACATACAAATTTTCAGGGCAATTAGCTCTGCTTCTAGTGGGGCAGGGGAGACATGGAAAGCTTAATAACCCATGAAAGGCCCCAATGCTAGTGGAAGCAGGATGGAGACTGAGGCCTCTGTGGTGGCCACACAGACTCTGTTGCCATCACTCTTTCCCTCTGCTGGTTGCACAGAGAAACAGACATGGTGTGGAGCTTCCTTTGTGCCCCATCTCAGTGCCGAGGGATGCGAGGGATGCATGGCCTGCCATCAGCATCTGAGTGCATCATATGTGGCCTTCCCTTCTTGCCTGTCCTCTGCTCCCCCAAGGCTCTGACTCTTCCAGAAATGGTTCCCCATTGTCACAGGGGAACACATGGAGCCTTGTTGTGTCTTATCTTTCAGGACTTTGAGACAGCTGGCTTGTTAATTGGCCCACACCCTCACAGAAACACTAGGATCTCTGTTAACTAACTAGTCTGGCATTCACAACCCATGTTAGGGACTCTAGCCCAGGGCTAGCCTGAGAGCAGGGTGTGCTCTACCTATTAGGGTAACTGATGTGCATTTTCCTGGGTGGATGGGATGAAAAGGACAAGGACTTTGTGACTACTACTTGTGGACTAGGTCTTAGGTGCCAGACTACTAGAAATGAATATGTGGGCCGGGACAAGTGAAATGAGAAAAAAAAAAAAAAAGAATTATAATCCTCAAGTAACTAGTGGAGAAAGTAATACCTGCTTATCCAGGGTTTCACCTGCCAAGATCAGCTAGCCATGGTCAATTATAGTCTGAAAATACCAAGAGACAATCCTGGAAATAAACAGTCGGTGAGCTTGAAAGGACGCCCCTGTTTTAGTGGTCCAATGGGCTGTCGTGCTGCCTTCTCCCTGGCTTTCAGAGCTCATCTGTGTGTCCTACACACCCACAGCGTTGGCTGCATGCACCTGCCCTTCAGTCTGCACAAGCCCCCTTTGGTCACTTCTCTTCTGCAGTGTCACTGTGCTCCCCTTCCAGTAACTTCTGCTGTACTTAATCATGGCTCAGCAGTGCAGGAGTGGCAACATGAGCCATTCTGCTATACCTGAGAGGAGTTGTGAATTGGTTCCTTAAAGGGAGAGGTGAAAGTTCTCAACTCGCTAAGGCAAAAAATATTCATATGCTGAGTTTGCTAAGATTTATGGCAAGAAAAAACTTCTCTCCGTGAAATTATAAAGAAGGAAAGAGAAATTCAGTTTTGCTGTGACACCTCAAATGCTACAGCTGCAGTCATGATGCATAAGAAGTGCTGGGTAAGATGAAAACATTAAATTTGTGTGTGGATAGCAAGGGAGGAACAGCACGCGCAGGATGTGGCCTGGAGCATGGGCAGGCATCGACTGCTAAGCGCACAAAAGCAGCGTCAGATGCATTCTTCAGGGCTAGATGAGTAGGGAGGGATGAGAGGCTGTTCATTCCCAGAGCCCAGGCCCCATAACAGTAAGAGAATTATTTTCATTCTATTTAAATTTACTTTCCTCTTAATACTGAATATGAAGGATATATAGAACCAGCTGGTCTCAGGATCTGCTGCAGTGTTAGAATAGTTTTAGGAAGACTTAGAATGAAAAGGCTTTCTCCAGCAAAACTTCTCCAACTGTGCTCTGCAGAGAAACCTGAGGATGTTGTGCAAATCCAGGTTCCGAGGCGACAAATCCTGGAAGGATCTTGCTCTTTTTCATTCTTATTTTAATGCCTTCAATTCTTAATTTCCTCATATGAAAATTTCTCCCATATGACAATGGGCAGGACTTACCGCATGGGGCAGTTATGAAGATTAAATGAATTAACAATGCACAGAAGGTGCTTAGCACAGTGCCTGATGCAAAGAAGGGCATCATGGATGGTGGCGGCTATTTTTGTTTTTTAATAAAGTGGCTTGTTTGTTTTACCAGATCAGAGGGACAGAAGAGTCTTTCTTCTTTGGCTGCTCATAGACTGCAGCAGGAACAAGGGCAGAATCATGGTTTGCCCCTGGGGTTGGGGTTGCCACACCCTAGTGATTGCAGAAGACCCTCAGGAAAGCCCACGCAGAGGCTTCGGGATCTCAAGGCTTAAGAAGGCAGAGGCAAGATCTGCACTAATGGTGGTTGGACAGGATATTATGTCGGCTTTTAGTGCTATGGTCATCCACTAGGTAAATAATTATTGAATCTTTGATATAATTCAGCTATAAAAAAACCTGTAAATATAATTTCATGTATGCACCTTGTACAATACCAAAACGTTATGAAAACAGTTTGCAATGTATTAACTCATCGAC
>PVKA01011226.1:0-61682 GCA_004027165.1 Ctenomys sociabilis
GACTACAAGATAAACCCTGAGAGGACTTCACTGACCACATAGGAAATATAAAGTTCATGTGTTGGTATATAAGTCTTGATCTATCTAGGTCTTAACCATCCAGCAGAAAAGTATAAAAATGAAGTATACATCATGGGGCCATAATATTAAGCTGAGCTGTAAATGGCTATGGTCGACAATTTCTTTGAATAACTCACTACTGTTGTAGAATGCTGGACTGTGTTGGATTGTTGTGTTGAGTTCAAGCACCTAAGTTAGTTGAATGTCAATGGAGTGCCCACCTTTGACAGGTGTAGACAAAGGAAGGGGTGTAGAAAGAAAAAATCATGATATGTGTGTATAGACAGTACAGTTGGGATAGATAACGCTGTGCTTCTACATAATCCTATGAGAGGCAAGATCTGCACTAATGGTGGTTGGACAGGATATTATGTCCACTAGGAAAATAATTATTGAATTTTTGATAATTCAGGTATAAAAAATAAGATAAGTAAGCAGCTACACTCTTAATTCACTGATAAGAGATATTTGCTAAAATAATATCTGTAAATATAATATCATGTATGTACCTTGTACAATACCAAAACATTATGAAAACAGTTTGCAATGTATTAATTTATCGAATCTGTATTGTTAAGGTGTCTTGAAACTGTCTGATTGACATTTGTAGTTCAATAAAATAAAAAAGTTAAATTAAATTAAATTAAAAAAAAAGAAAATTTTGAATGTTTCCAACACAAAAAATGATAAATGTTTGTAATGACAGATAACAATTATCATGTCTCATTGCTTATTACATATACGTACTGAAATTTCTCACAGTACACTATGAATATATACAATATTTGCAGTCTACTTGTAGATGGCACAATAAAGTACTTTAAAAAGTTTTTTTTAATCTAAAACTTTCATTTTTATTTGTATTTAGGATGGGCATATATAGAGTCTCACTGCATAGATCAGACTCGTAGTGATCTGCCCGTTTACAGCCTCCCAAGTGCTGGGGTTACGGGCACGTGCCACCATGCCCAGTCTCAATCACTCTCAGCATGTCCTGGGGGGTGGGGCCAGCACAGCAGGCCCAGGGATCAAACTCCCTGCCCCTTCATCTGTCTAAACAGGTGCTTTAATCTGCTGAGCTATTTGGCTGGCCCTTAAAAATTGAAAACTTTTAAAGGAAAAAAATCCAAATTTGGAATCCTCAGAACTGTCTCAGGGCTTCTGTCTCCCAAAAACATTTCTGAGTTATCATATTCCTAAGAGAAAAAGAAGACAGCTTTTAAGATCCCTAAAAGAACTAAGCTGACTTCCAAGAAGCGTGTTCCAATAGCTTGGCTGAATATCAACTAATTATATTTTTTTTTAAAGGGGGGAAGAAGTAGTAGGGATGAGCCCCTGGGAGTGGTGCAGGGACAGAGACATCCATTCAGGAGACCACCTGAGAGCAGGACGGCTCTCCTGGGACAAAGGTGCCAAGGAGGTGGTAAGAGCTCAATGGGGTGATGACTGTGCCTTCTACACTGCAGAAGCTGGGCTTCAGAGCAGGAAGAACAGTAGCCAGATGACAACCAGACAGCTGTGCTCTTGCTCAAGCTCCGAAAGAATGGAAGGAAAGTTAATTCTGTTCAGTCACTGGGGAAACCTTGGAGCTTCCAGCTTAGGTCAGAATTCATCCTGAATCCTCTCTGTCATCTCTGGATGGTTACCATGGCCAAGTGAGGAGTGGCTGTCTACACACTGGAAATCATACACACAATTGCACAAGGCTATCTCCCAGCAGCAACTTCCCTGGCTGTGCTGTGGTGGCATAATAGGACCCCACTGCTTTCAGACCCATTGGCTTAAACTATCCACCAGTCATCTCGACATCCAGGCCAGGGCCTTCACCCTGGTGGGGACAACCAGCCAGGCCACAGAGTGGACATCTAAAGGCATCACAGAACGTCAGTCTCAGGACTTGGGATGGGAGTGTCTACAGAATCAATAAGGTCACTAATGGGAGGCTGAAAAGCCATGCACGTGCTAAGGCCAAATATGTACAGCTTGAAGATTGAAAGCAGTAGTATGACACAGAAATGGGTCCAAATCTTGGCTGTGACCTTGAATTAGTTCTTTAACAATTGAGCCTCAGGTTCTTTATCCCTAAGCTGGAGATAATGACAGTACCTACTTGACAGGACTAATATAAGTTTGTTTTTTTTTTTTGCGGAACCAGGGATTGAACTCAGGCCCTTGCACTTGCAAAGGAAGCGCTTATTCCATGAGCCATCTCCCCAGCCCCTGATGCAAAGATTAAATGAGATAATATGTGCAAAATGCTCAAAATAACCTCAGTGGGGGGAAAACCTTCATAAATTATAAAATACATGAAACAGAAACCGTATCTAGAAACTTTTTTACATGAAGAAGGGGAAAGCAAGGCAAGAGATATAAATAAATATGGCCAGGAAAATGATGAAGCTTTGAGGCACCACACAGATACAACATGTCTCACTGCAGAGGCGGGCTTATGGTTATGCCTCATCTCTTACAGTAACTATCTTAAATTTTCATGATCACCAGATGACAGCCACTGTATTTTTCACGCATATCCTTCTCTTTTGTTCTGAACTGCTACTGAACACCTTACAACATTACTGATCTCCAGTTTCTTGCAAGGATCATTTCACACTAGGAAATAACATAAGTCATCATTTCATCTATAGCTCTTTCTCTGTCTTTTGTATTTTCTAGTTTCAGGGCTAGGGATTGAACACTGGTGCTTTTTACTCTATGAACTCAGCCATGAGAATGGATGACTATTACTACCACTATTTGGTACTTGACACAGCAAAATACATGGTACGTAAGTGTACCTGAGACATATATATTCTTAAAAAATATTCTGAAAGAAGCAAACATAAGAGTGTTAACAGACTGTCTCTTCTCCAACAAAACCATCCTGTTCAAGCAGTTTTGTGAAGTTTGACTTCCTGATAAAATACACTCTGGTGCCGGGTCCATGGTCATCATATAGAAGGTGACACTGTGACCTAGTTCTCAGAGAAAGGTGAATGTTCCAAAGCCATGATCTGTACCCAGCAGGCTTCTCCCTATGAACAGAGACATCTTACTGTATTGTTCACACTTGCCTCAAATGCCTGGCCCAAGTGATACTTCTCACTCCTTCTCCTGAGTAAGTAAGACTGAAGGATCCTGCCACTAAAGGCTTACATTAAATTAGAAAATACATATGACATAACAACTCTTGATCAAGATAATGTACATCTTCTAAATTCTAAAACTTTAAAAAAAATACAGGGTTTTGCTATGTAATTCAGACTAGCCTTAAACTCACCATGTAGCCCATGTTGGCTTTATAGTCATTAGTAATTTTCCTGCTTCAGCCTCCTCAGTACCAGATTACAGGTCTGTGCCACGAAGCCTGGCTACATTATAAAACTTAAAAGGTTGTATAACTTAAGCAAATTTAATAATTTTTTTTCACACATGGAAAGAAATACTAAGTAGAAAGCTCAGTTTGTATTTAATATAGATTTAAATTCCGGGATCAATTTTGGAACATACAAGTAGAGAACAGAAGGCCAAGAAGGGGTCAAGGTCACTAGACAAAGGGGTGCCTGTCCTCTTTTTAGGGTTCTAAATCCACTCTTCAGCTTTGTACTGCTTATGCATCGATCTCCTGTACTCAAAACATAATGAACATGCAGGGATACAGAACTCTGCTCTTCTATTGTAAGGATTTTCCAGCAAAAGCAGTTAAATGAAAAAAATAACAATTCGTCCTACACAATAATCATCTGAATAATGAACTGAGGTAAGTAACCATCTTTTGAAACTTGGCTATGACCATATCTTGGGCATATTACTTTAAGCAATTTAGGCCTCCCCCCAAATGTTGACTAATAATTTACTACCATAAAACAATGGAAATCAGAGGTCTTAAATTTATATCTTACTAGTTGTGTGGCTTTAAGCAAATGACAAAACAAGTCTCAGTTTCTAGGTTTTAAGACTGAATGGAGAGATACCTCAATAGAGTAAATGCTTGCCTGGCAAGTGCAAGGTCCTGAGTTCAATCCCCAGTACTGCAAAAAATAAATAAATGAATAAACTGAAAATGATATTTATTTCTTTATCATACTGTACAGTGGTGTTACTAAGATTATGGATGAAGTCATATACCCAAGAGTGATCTGAAAACAAAACAACTATAAAAATAGAAAGGTATACTATTAGAACAAATTCCACTGAGTGGCCAAATATCCTCAGATACCTGTATTTCACAGTACATGACTAAGAAATTTCTAAATTATAGAAATTAAAAAATGAACTGCTTCATTGTCTTTACATGGTAAAGCTTCTATGTGGAACTTTTTAAATCATGCTTCGGAAACTCAGAACTGCCAATTCTCTGATTACAAAGCAGTTAGCGTAACTATACAAAGCACTGCTATCCTGAGGGCAAAATCTGGAGTTTCAGTCATTTCTTCAAAGAAATAGGGAAATGGCCAAGAAGCACAGGAAAACATTTCAGTATTCCTCATTATTTGAAAGTGGAACGTCAAAACCACAGTGATGATTTCCTGACACTAGAAAGGTTAAAATAAAAAGGCAGACAGTAACAAGCATTGATGAGGAAGTAACTGGAGAAACTGGAACTCTCCTAATCTGTTTCAGCATACAGAACAGTACACTCTAAAGAATAGCTGGGCACAGCCTCAAAAAGTTAAGTGGAAAAAATAAAGTGGAGAATTACCACTGGGCGGCAATTTCATTCCCTGGTAAATATCCTAAAGAAGCACAGTATAGGCATACAAAAACCAGTACACACACGTTCACGGGAGCATTCTTCATAACATGCAAGAAGTTGAAAGAACCCAAAATGTTCATCATTTTTAATGCTGGATCCTGATGAATGGATAAAGTATGGTACATATATCAATAAAATAAAATATTTAGCCATTTCAAAAAATGAGATACTAACATAAGCTATATTACAGATAAACCTCAAAGACATTATGCTACATTAAAGAAGCCAAACCTGAAGGACCATGTTTTATTATGTTATTTTGCTTATGTGAACAGAATTATGTTATATAAAGTCCACAAATAGGCAAATCCATAGAGATAGAAAGCAGCTGGGTAGTTCCCAGTGATAGGTTCTGGCTCTTGTATGAATTGCTGAATTATTATGATAGTCATCTAATATGGATGAAGCCCTCAAACAAAGCTTATCTTCCCAGAGACTACTGCCCCCTTCTTCCCCAACCCAGTACTTGGATATAATTTCCTTTCACATTTCCCTTACCACAAGGGAGACCCCAATCAGCTCCTTAGGTGTCACTAAATGTGTCCCTCAAACTGTACCTCTGGTTAAAAAGTCCATAAAATCTCAGCCTCCTAGGATGGGGAGATAGCTCAGCAGTCTAAGCCCCTGCCTGGCAAGAGGAAGGACCAGGGTGTGATTCCCTGTACTACATGCTGTGCTGGCCACTGAAACCAGGTGTGGTATCACACACCTGTAATCCCAACACTGGGAAGGCTAAGACAGGAGGATAACTATGATTCTGAGCTGTGTAGTGATACCCTGTACCAAAAAATAAAGAATAAAAAGTTTTTTTTTTAAAGTCTCAGCCTCCCATTGTCTCAGATCCACCCCCTCATACACCCACACCCACATCCCTCGGATTCTCTCTGCCTCTTCAGAGTCAATAAAGGCCTCTCTAATCTTTCCTACCTCTTTACTGCACTGCAGGAAAAATCTAACACCTGGGTGAGAATGGAATGAGAATACAGGTAGGGTGGGGTGATGAAAATGTTCTGGAACCAAACAGTGGTGTTAATTACACTACTTTTCTAATATATATATTTTAAAAAATCACTTAATTGTGCACTGTATACTTATGAAGAATTACAGTTCAACTTAAAAATAAGTGAAATCTATGTCCCTATGCTTTCTCTCCCCACACCTGCAACAAGCACACTTATGAATCAGGGCTGCTCTCTAAATCTCACCTGGACCCAGAAGCTGTCTGACACTGGACCCCAAGTGATCATTTTCAAATGATCAGAGTTCACAGGGATGACACAATTTATTTGGCAACCCTGACCTAGATATTCCAAATAAACTGCTGGAGCCAGGTAAAACATTTTTAACTATAAAGGAAGGTGGTAGGTGAATCTGTAAGGGGAAAAGTCCAGGTAAAAGGTGGTGTGGATCCAGTCCAGGACCTTTTCACTCACAATACCATGCATCAACTAATTCCAGAGGAAAGTATGACCTATTTCCCAGCCATCTTCTGGAGTCTTTCTTCCTTTTAAACTGACTATTAGCCATATTTTTTAAAAATCACAAACAAAAACTTTACATATATAAAGTACACATACCACAGAAAAGATTACCATAGTCAAGCTAATTAATGCACCTAGCTCTTTACACTGCCACCACTTTGTGATTCTGATTGGAGGCACCTTCTCCAGGGCATTCTCCTCCACTGTTCACAGGTACTGACATTATTCTTTCCAGCTCCCTCTATCAGCTGTCTCTACCTCAGAGAACACCATGCCCTCTGCTCCCAGGCACACATAGGCACATCCTGTCCCCCATCAGCTTTTAGCCCTACCACTTCTTCAGCACTTGACCCCTTGCAGGCTTTCAACATGATTATGAAGGGTCAGGATATGTTACACTGCAGAAAAACTTTGTAGGTGAAGGATGTGTTCTCTGTCTTTCCCACCTTATTTGGTCATCCTAGGAACAACGTTATCCAGAGAAATTTCTAGGAGTCTCCAAGACAGACCTTCAGCTGCCTCTTTCTTGCATAGTGGACAACAGTGAGTAGGCTGAAGGGGACCAACTACCACACAGTGGACATTATGAAGTCACCTTCATGAACTCAAATGTATTTGAGACAAGAGTTCTAAATAATTTACAATGGCAGCTTTTAAGAACAAATTCTTGCCATCTGTTCTCACTTGCATATATTTGCCATGGAAATCAGACAATAGAAGTCATGTTCTAATAAATCTGAGTTTACCTGGTCTAACAAAAACAAAGAAGAAAGTGAGATCTGTTATAATGAAAATGTTCCTTTTGATAATGTCTACACACGGGGCCCAGGAGATGGCTCAGTAGAATAAGTGCTTCCCTAGCAAGCGCAAAGGTCTGAGTTCAATCCTCTGTTCCACCAAAAAAAGGGAATGTCTACACATCACATTAGGATAACCCTGAAGTATACAACATTTCATGATTCTCTAATTTTTAAATTAATGTTAATGAAATAATGTATAATAGTTACAATTATTATCTACTAAAGATCAGAATTGTACTGTGTATGTATTTTATATATATTATCTTTATGTCTCACAACAATGCTGTAGGAAAATATTCTCTTACTAGAAAAAAATGAGGGATTGGGGTTTTACAGATGACAACATGTGCCCAGGGCCATAAAGGTAGGGCCAGCAGTGAGACAAGGATTTAAATCCATGCTTTCCCTTTACCTGTATTTTCTACATAGCTAGTTCATTTAAATGTCAATTCACTTCAATTAAATACACACGATTTTGAGCAACACATTCAATATTTTTTCATAATACTTAACAGATGAATTTGGCAATTTTTAATGTTTTCAAGTGGAATAAAAATTTTTTTTTTGGTTTTTCTCTTTTGATTGATGGATGGATGGATTGATTAATTGACTGATTGAGACAGGGTCTTGCTATGCAGTCCAGGCTGGCCTTAAGCTCACAGGGATCCTCCTGCCTCAGCCTCTTGAGTGCTGCCACCACTCCTGTCCTCTGGTTTCTAAGTTAAGCACCAAGCACCAATATATTTTTTTAGTAAAAGAACAGATTACCAAATATAAACATCTACATTTTAAAAAAAGAGACCAAAAAGAATAAACTGTTAGTGTATAAACTCAAATGACATTTCCACTGTACATTTTGTACTCTGACATTTCCCTTACACAAGTGTTTTGCAATTCTTGACCTCACCAGGGAGGCTTAGAACAAGGAAATTTAGAGCTGCAAGAGGGACCAGAGATGATCTCAATTCCAACCCACTCTGTTACAGATGAAGCCAGACTCACAGCAGCTAAGCAGGTAGCCTGACTTTACACAGATGGTGCTGACACAGCCAATACCAAACTCCTGATTCCGAGGGCTACCACACCTTACTGTTACTGTCCAAAGCAATGGTAATCTGTAACTGACTTTTCTTCTTCCATAGTTAGCTCTACCTTACTCCATAAATTACAACTACAGATATATAAGAAATGATCTAAAATGAAGTTTTTTAAAACAACTTTAGACTATAAGTAAAATAAAAATCTATCATTGATCAATGTAAAAAAAAAATCGATCAACAAAATGAAATCTAATAACTCCAAGTCCTTTAGGAACAGGAACCTGCTCAGGTGAGCCTAGGCCTGGAAACAGAAAGCAACCAGTCACAACTGCACGCAGGTCTGCTTTCTTTTGCATTACGTAAACCTCCAGCTCCTTATTACTCTGCCATTTCCTGTTGCACAAGGACAAACAATGGGCAGACTGTCGCCAGTGTTTCTATTAATTACACCACAGACTGGGCAGCATCGATTACCACATACTGGACATTTTGAGGTGACCTTATTTCCTTAGTTCAAATAATGTACCTAACTGTCTCAATAAAGGAACAAATTTTATTCAGGTCTTTAAGAGAATTAAGATACTAGAAACACAGGAATCAGAATTGCATTACTTTGTTCCAAAAATTCTTTTATGACTTGCCAATTTCCCCTTCTGCTTTCTTACCATTGGCATTTTGTCTAGGTAGCAAAGAAACCTCAAAACCTTGAAGTAGCTCCCAAAACAAAGTCAGGCACATTACACCCCACTCCTGTAAAGGGCTTGAAAGTGGCACTCAAAGTTGGCAAAGTAGGGAAAGAAAAAGATCACAGGTAAAAATAAAACCTTGGGGCTGGGGAGATAGCTCAGTAGAATAAGTGCTCACCTGGCAAGTGCAAGGGCCTAAATTCAATCCCTGGTTCCGCCAAAAATAAAATAAAATAAAATAAAACCTCAAGGGCAGAAATCCTGACCTTCTGTCTTCTCAAGAGAACATTCCTCAGATTACAGGAGAGAGGCATTTTGGGCAGAGTGAGCGTAGGTCTTTGGCCTCTGTGACCATTCTATATAAGTCCCCACTCTATATAAGGGCACAGCCTCCCTGTCTCTCTCTGGCTGATGACCTAAGGCTCTTCAATCCTTCCACAGCCTCTGCCCCACCCGGTGTGGGCTTTCCTTGGCTTCCCAGCTTGCCCCTCTGTCTTGCTCCATAGCTACATGTCCTCCACATTACTTTCTGAAAAAAATGATTGGGGGTATGGATGGCAATGTCACTCTCAACAGAGCTGCAACTGTCCCCAGAGCTACAATTTTTAACAAAGTACCTGTGGGATCTTTGGAGTTTTTTGCTTTATTTTTTAACTTGGGACTGCATCCTACAGAGGTAGCTTCTGAAATGTAAACGTACACTGCAATTCTGTGAAGGAATACAATCTGAAAGGTCACTGGGCAAAGGAACACATCATACACGAACACAGAGGAACTGGGTGGTAAAAAGCCATTAAAGAACTGAAGAGAAAGAGAAAAGCACAGGAAGAGCCCAATTGTGGAGATTCAGTGTGCATTTTTACCTGAATTTGATCTTTCCTCTAGTGATAGCAACTATAACCCTTGAACCTATTACCTTTCAGGTGTCAACTTCAGTTATCTGTCAAGTGCAGATGCAGTAATAATACACGTAATGTGCATATTCTGGACCCAGCAAATGGTAAGCACATGAAACCAGGATCACTTTTTGTTTCTAGGCTAATGGCATCACCAATGGATGACAGGACTGAGCAGGCACAGGCGGCACAAGTTCTAGCACAACAGAAGGCATGGAGCAGGAGCAGAGGCCAGACTACAGTTTCAATTTCATGGATCTTGAGGACTACAAACTTGGAAGTGAATCTAAAACTCAGCAAGAGCAAAGGGAGGGCACCCATCACCCATACATCTTTCTACATTTGTTTCTTAGATTCATATTCATTGGTTTGGTGGCAGTTATCACTTCTCAGCAAGTGAATTACATCTATGCACAAAGCAAAATGAAGGTCTTTAGCCCTGCTAAAGGAAAGAACTCAAACTTTCAGATAGGGAAGGAAAAAGAAAAGCTGAGGTACATTAGGATATGGAAAGAAAGCAATACCAAACTATATTCAAACTGTGCCACTAATGCTCAGACCTCCACAGGATAACTTGCAATATCCATTCTTTCTCTTATATGGCTCCTTGGTGTCTGCAGAGCAGCTGCACATTCACTATCCCTCTTCCTGGGTTGTAGTTTGACCTTAGCTTTCTGCAAGGGCCACTTTGAGTAGAGGTTTGATCCACCTTGAGACAAGTGAGAAGCTTTGTCCACTTCGGAGTAGAATAAGAATCACGGCATTTCACCATGATATCAACTCAAATCTTACAACATTAGCACATAGTCAGTTAGCATGGGTTGCAGAAAGATAATAGGGACCTCAAGCTTTCTGGATACATCCTGGAGAATTCTTAGAATCCTTAGTTTCTGAAAGAAGAGATGGCTTTTAAAGGAGTACAGATCTGCAAGTGTGCTCGCCCTAACAAAAGAAACACTAGATAAGCCAGACATGGTGGTGCATGGCTGTAATCCCAGCCTTCTGGGAGGCTGAGACAGGACTGTTAAGTTCAAGGCCTGTCTGGGTGATTCTGTCACAAAATTAGAAATTTATTTTAAGGAGAGTTGGGGATGCAGTTCAGTATGAAAGCACTAAGGTCAATCTCTGGTAACACACAAACACATACTCCTTTTCCCTCTCCCTTCTCTGTCTCCATCTTTGTCTCTCTCTAAGTTCAGAATGTCCAGATAAGTATAGCAGTGAAAAGACTAATAATGACTAGAACTTTGGGTATTATGATTTTCATTGGTCAACAGGCTGGATCAATTTCAATTACAGAGCATTTACAAGGAATTTCCTAGATAGCTCCACATTGGCCAGGAGGGCTTTATGTTAACAGTTTCTCGCAAGGAAGGTCTTCCCAGGCCATCTCATCTAAACTTTCTATCCCAGTGACATTTCATCTCCCCTTCTCAAATCTTTTTTCTTCAGCAATGACAGAAATCAGACTCAAGGAATTGTGCATGTTAGAAAAATGCTCTACTACTGAGCCACACATCTACCCTTCCTTTCTCATTTTATTTTTTAATTCTTAGTATTTATTATAATCTTGTATATTGTCAATTTTACTTTTTACTTTTATTGTCTATTTTCCCGGTGGAGTAAAAGCCCGTCTGCTCCCAGTGATGACTTTTCACCAGCCACGATGCAGCCCGGCAGAGCTGCACTGTTTACAAGTGAAGGGGGCACAGAAAGACACAGGTACACACAGCTGTGAGAGCCTTGTTCTACCTTATTCAGTTGCAAGTTTGCAGAGAGACAGAACTCTCATAAGGCTTATATACTGTGAGAAAACAAACAAGCAAACCAAGAACAATACTCCAATTTGGAAGAAAAAAAGCAATGCATGTTCAAGATAAGAGATCTGATTAAATACCACCTATAATCTCACCAACTAAAGGATAACCACAATTAATTTCTGTCATGTTTCTTTCTCTTTCATGAATATTTAGTAGAGTTGAAATACATTATGTCCTACATTTGTTCACTCATTGTTAAAAGTATAATTTCTTTAATGTCCCTAGGTTTTCACAAGTAAGAGTACTTAAACCAAGGGTAATTTACCATTGAACCTTGTGAATGAAATTTACCAGCCCTTCTGAATCTTGAAGCTGGATTACAGATGCATTTCAGTTCAATGCTGATACAGATGAGCCAGCCATGCAGTACACACTTGTAATTCCAACACTCAGGAGGATGCAAGTGGGAAGACTGCTTTAAGTTCAAAGCCTGCCTGGGCTACATAGTGAGTACAAGACCAGCTTGCTGTCTCAAAAAAATACAGATGTTCAAAACTTAGTATAACCATGAGGACACTGATACACTGCTGAGCTGCCTTTGGATTTAGCTGCAGCCATGTAATTGAGATCTAAGCAGATATATCACGCTTATAAGTACAGGCCTGCAGACTCTCCTGGCTTTTTCCTGCCAGCTGAATGCCACCACTACCATACTCTGTGAAGACAGCAGAGGTACAAGACAAAAAGGATTTGAGCCTCTGAACTCAAAGGAGGAATGTTACCACAAGTATCTCCATTGAAGATGAGCAAGAAATAAACTTCTGTTATATTTGAAGCCTTACAATTACTGAATCTATTTATAGCTGCATCCTAGCCTACCCTGCCTAATACAACTCTCAAAACCTTTATTTTTTCTGAAAGAATGAGAAAGCTTATGAATCAGTAGCATGAAGTAGCTGAATAATCTGTTAAACTTTGCATTTACCAGATGTATTGTTTTTTATATATCAGGCATTATTCTAGGTATTATGGTGGAATAATTAGCTTTCCTTTACTATAACATTATACCTTAGATAAATCAATTATAAAGAGCAAAGGTTTATTCTGGCTGAGTTTTGGAGCCTTCTGGCACATAACTGTCTGGCCTTGCTGCTTGAGCCTGTCATGACATGATGCATTGTGAGAGAAACAAGGAGAACAGAATCATGTATGTACTGCAAGGCCAAGAAGCACAGATGAAACACTGCACAGGGCAGGGTACCACTATGCCCTTCAAGGGCTCACTCCCAATGTCCCAAAGGCTTCTTCCAGTCTTGACTTTTAAAGGTCTCACCATATCTCCACAGCACCACTCTGGAGACCTAGCTTTTAACACATGAGGTTTGGGGAATATTTCAGATGCAAAATACAGCAGCAGCAACGTTCAAATGTGCTTAACTTCTCTACTAACAGCAAACTTCTCTCCCCAGCCTTAATTCCACTTGTAGGACCCAGGTACCCATAACAGTGTCCATTAGTTGGTTTATGGATCACAGATATTCTGGGGTTCTGGGGCCTCTCACACTGCTTCCTTTGGCAGACTGGAAATGAGTGCAGGGAGGGAAAAGCACAGGGGCTCCAGTGTCTGGCACAGGTGGAAAGCACTAAGAGAACTGGCAGGGCCAGCTGTCTAGGGGCATTTCTAGGGCAGGCACACTGGAGGGAAATGGGGCTTTCTCACACATGGTCATATGCCACTGTCCAGAATGTGAATGGAGTTAAATCCCATAGCAGTCAACTAACTGGGCTTTGGCAACACCTTGCCAAAAAACACAAACTACATTTCCAATAGGCAAGTAATAAACTACAGTAAGTAGTTAATAGTTTTCAGTTCCAGGATTTCTCTCTTTTGGCAGGATGGTGCTAAAGGAAGTGTAGGGCCAGGCCCAAGGAAGTACTGTACAGCATACCTCACTGCAAGTAAATCAGAATAAGCCAAATCCCCTATCTGTATTTCCTGTCACCCAGGGGATTGGTTGTATTTGTTTATTTTTAATTTTTTAACTATTTATTTATTTGGTACAGAGTCTCACTACACAGCTCAGACTCATAGTGATTCTCCTGTCTCAGCCTCCCCAGAGCTAGGATTACAGTCATGTACCACCACGCCCAGTTTTGGTGGCTGGCCACAGTGTGGGGCCGGCATGGTATACAATACTAGGAATCACATCTGGGGCCTTGTACTTGCCAGGCGGGTGCTTAGACTGCTGAGCTATCTTGCAGCCCAGTTGTATTTCTTAATGAAAAGAAAGGTTTCTCAAAGGAGGAACTGGGCTATAATTTATATTGTATAACTTCAATCTGAAATGTATGCCAGAGTAACTCAGGTCCCCCACTCCTGCCATAGTAATTTGTAAGATAGAAAATACAAAATTTTCTTGAAATGCTTTACCTTATTATTTCAGCAAAAGGAAGTTAGATATCTCAATGCTCTTGTCAAAAATTTTTTAATCTTAAGATTAAATCTATTTTATAATTTCAAATTTAAAAAAAACAAATAGCACTTGATGGCAAAATATGTTTAAAAGCAGCAACAAGAATCTACCAGTGTTGTTATTTAAAGGAGATTCAGTTCAGGTGGCAGGCAGAGAATAAGTACCACGAGGTTCATGCTGAGGTCAGTTCAGATACCAATTGTCTGCACCACACTGGGAACAACTCCTTGACCATGTATATTCTGTCCCCTGGGCGGATGCACAGTACAGGAAGACAGGTCATACTCCTGGAAAATGGTTTCAGCAAGGTCTTACACACTACAGCACTATCAACAGAGAGGAACAGTTGGCCAGCCCTTCAATGGCAGCTTTTGTGTATTCCTTCAGACATCAGCTGAGTGCCCACTGTGTGGAAAAGGAGTAACAGCAAAGTAAGCAGGATTTCAAAGTAGAGGAGCACAGGCTGAGTGAGCATCCCTTAATCAAAATGCCTGGGCCCAGAGGTGTTTCAGGCTTTGGAATATTTACATACACTTTACCAACTGAGCAGCCCTAACCTGACAATATGACACTGTTTGAAAGCTGGGTCATTGCTTGAAGAACTCCTGAGACTTGGAAAATCTTTTATTTTGAACTGCTGGTCTAGGGGACAGTCAATGCTATAAAGTAGTAAAGAATACTGGCAATCATGAAGATTCATCTTTGAATATCATCTTAGACATTAACAAGTAGAAAGATTTGAAGGAAGTCTCACAGCCAGGGATACAGCTTAGTGGAGCAGTACCTGCCTGGCAAGTGTGAGGTCATGAGTTCCGTTCCCCCAAAAAAGCAAGTCCCAAATAAACTTTAAGGCCCTTGCTTCTGTACAATGAAATGCTGAATTAGAGAAGACACATGGCTTCACAAGGATTCTAACTTTTCACATCCATTCATCAGAAACTCCCTCTAATGTTTCTAATCCATTCGTGCTACCACAGCATGCTTATCACTGCATCTAAGAATTAAAAGCACAGATCTTACCAGAACTGTATCTGACTTTACTCTCAAGGTAATTAAGCAAGAACACAGTCACTGTACCAAAATAAACCTAGTGTTTTATCCTAATTAGGAATGTATTCGAGTTTATGAACACATTTACCCAATGACAGCAACCACAGTGACCCTGATCGATGACCCCAGAAATTCCACATGATGCAACCCCATCTTCTCAGGCTGGACATCTGTGCCCTCCTTCCTGACCACCTCTTCCCCCCCTCCACATACACACCCAGGGAAGAGCACAGTGGGGGAGAAAACATGCTCCTTTCTCATTTGCCTTTCAGTCAACTCAATTTTTTTTAAAATGTATTTAGTACAGGGTCTAATTATGTAGATCAGACTTGTAATGATCCTGTTTACAGCCTCCCAAGTGCTGAGATTACAGGTGCATGCCATCATGCCCAGTCTCAGATGACATCTCAGTGCACCCCAGGGGTGGGGTAGCAGGCTGGGGATAGGGACTGAACCCCTAGTCCCTACATCTGCCTAAGCAGGCACTTTAATCAGTCAACCCAAATTTGAATGACAGACTTAATCTGAAACTCAGTGTCTCTGTGCCAGCTTAAATTCCTAACAGGAAATGATGAGGTCTAATAGACATTCACCAAAATAAGAAACGATGTATTCACAGCCTAGAAGCCAAGGGCTAATCATCTGTCATCACTCATTTTTGTATCTGTTATGACCAATGGGGAACTAGTTTGTTATTCAGAAGGCAAACAGATAGTTAAATATAAAAATTCCAAAAATTTGTATGTTTATGGCGTGAAAGAAATCACAAAGGGTTTGATCAAAACTACAAACCACTAAAACCACCTGCCTTACCTCTATTCAGTTATCACATTTGAGTAAAAGCAGAACTGCAAAATGAGTCAATATTTAGGGTACTACTGGTACCAAGAACTTCAGTCACATTCAGTGGCCCAAGCTTGTAATCTGAGCACAACAGGAGGCTGAGGCAGGAGGATTGCAAGTCCACACCCAGCCTGGACAACACAGAGACCTCGTGGGATCCTGTCTCAGAATGTTAAAGGACTGCTCAGTGGGAAGGTCCTGGGTCAATCCCCAGTGCTGAATAATTCACAGGGCCACTTAATATCCTTCATATTTAAGACACTAATAAGAGCTAACACTACAGCATTCACCAGAGGAAGGCGTAGTCCCAGGCAATTTATAGGAGTAACTTGCTTTACCCTCACAAAATTGTTCTTTTTTTTTTTTTTTTTTTTCAGAACCGGGGATTGAACTCAGGCCCTTGAGCTTGCCAGGTAAGCGCTTATTCCACTGAGCCATCTCCCTGGCCCCACAAAATTGTTCTTATACCACTGAGAAAAAGAGGAAACTGAAGCTCAGAAGGATCAAGTAACTTGTCCAAAGTCATGAAACTAGTTAGAGGATGTGTCAGGATTTAAACCCTCACAATGTGGCTCTCAAATTCACACTCAGAACCACTCAGCCAAGCAAGACAAAGACCACATACAAATGTTCCCATGCACATCCCTCAGTGCCTCCCTGCACTCACCAATGCGCATCACAACCACAGTGCCATGGAGTAAAGGCCCTGCTCCTTCACAAATGAAACCTCCCTGCTCCCTCAGCACAGGCACGCCCCAGGGCCCAGGGCCCTCCACAGCTTGCCTCTGACTCAGGGACTCTTGCTAAGCATCCCCCTTTTCCTCCTTTACATTTGATCTTGTCTTTCTGTCTCTCCCTTGGCCTGTAAATATATTCAAGAGAACTACCTATAAAACAATATGATAAATAAAAGTAAAAACATAAAAATACCTTTTGCTCATTTTTTTTTGTTTTTGTTTTTGCTCATTTTTTAACTGAACTTAATTGTAGCCACTATCTCGCTTTAAGCCTGGGTAAATTATTCTAAAAACCTTCATTTTCCATATCTAAATAATAACAGCACCAGATGAGAGTCTCTAAGGTCCTTTCACCTCCAACATTCTGTGGTCCTCATGCAAAGATTTCTTTGAGCATGTTTACTAGAACTCAAAGCAGTTTCTTCACTGTACCAGATGCCCTGCCATTAATTTTCTGTAAGACTGTGGAGGGCACACCCAGCAGCTCTCCTTGAAAGAAGAGCGACTGTCTCCATTTTGACTGAGCCTGATCTTATTTCCTTGTATTGTTATATAGAGAGCTGGCTAGGACTTCTGTTTATCCTTCAATTGGCCTTAAGCAATGTGTATTGGTCTAGCTGAGGTGCTGGTGATAGTCTTTGAAGGTGGCATGCGTGTTTCCCTGGTAAGCCTGCTGCTCCTTAACGTGAGCTGGGTGGAGACAGGATGGTAAAGCTAATGCTCTGCGCTGCCAGCTGGGATTGAGCCTCGAGACAGAGGCTATGACTTCCTGGGGCTTGAAAGACTACATCAAAGCTGAAGCCCTAGATTTCCCAAAACATTAAATACTATATAATGCAGATTATTCTCTCTGCATATCCTCTCTGCATATGGCAGAGGTAAATGTAGGCCCCACACCTAGCTCAGCTCACAGTAGTCACCTACTTACCACAATTCTCAGTCCTTAAGCCACTCACTCACTGAATAAAAACCGGGTGAGGCCCTGGGTTGATCTCTTGGTTCCGGGAAGCCATCTTCGTGGCTGGACCTAGAGCCCCTTGACTCCCCAATGATTAAAAATATAATTTAATGTCCTCATTTTTGCCGTGGGCTGCATGGAAAGTGGTAGATTGGAATCAACTTGATGGGATTCCAATAACATAACTTTGGGATTACAAATATTGGTTTCTTAGACTGAGACGAGGACCAGGAAGTGTCTGCAACATAAGACCACTAAACTGTTCCCCACTAGCATACCCTGCTTCATTTCTCAAATCCTGTTTTTCTCTTCTTTTCTTTCTTTTTCCAGGATATCATAATCTCTAAGGCCTACAGAGCACTAGTTAAGCACTCTATTCATAGTGCCTTATCACTCATATTTTTTCTGTGTACCTTCATTCTTTCACCCAAACTAAGCTCTGGAAGAACCAGGACAATATCCCATCTCTCTGTAACTACCAATGACCTTCCACTAAGTGAGTCTACTGTAGCTGCTCAGCAATGCTTGGCTGGCTATGAGGCCACGATATAGCCATTAAAGAAACTAGTGGTCAAGATATACTACAGGGACTGGGGAGATGGCTCAGTGGAATAAGTGCTTCCCTGGCAAGGACCTGAGTTCAATCCTGGTTCTGAGAAAAAAAAAAAAAGATACACTATAAATCACTATGGAAATCCATGTGGAGATGCCTCAAAAAACTAAAATTAGAAATTGCACTGGGCCAAGGGAATTCCCTTCTGAGGACTATCTTCCCAAAAGAGTTAAAGATATTCTACACAGAGACACACGCATATTCATGTCTACAGCAGCACAAATCATTATAGCTCAATCTCTGAAGTAGCTTATATGTGCATCAACAGATGAATGTTCAAAGAAAATGTGGCATTTATATACAATCAAATACTACTCTGCTATAAAGAATACATCTGAGTCATTCTAGGAAAAGGTACTCTATATTAAATGAAATAATACATACAAGCTTAAATATAAGGTTTCTCCAATATGAGAAATCCAAAGTATAAGTACATTAAAGAGAAAAATAAAAGACAAACAATAGGAAACAAAGGAATGGTTCTTATGCAAAAGGAAAGAGACCAAAAGATGGAGAGAGGGGCACAGCAGGAGAGAAAAGGGATGTAGAAAGAGCTAAGATGTGTTAACATGCACTTTTCAACTCCCTGGGATGAATACAATCATATATACTGGAAGTATGTACTAATAAAAATGTTTTTTTTTTTAAATTTAAAGGATGTTATAAGACTCTCAAAGAAAATCCCTTCACTTTTTTTCTGCCCCTCATGTGTACAAATTTATATACATAAACCTTAAAAATTTTTAATTCGTTTAGGATACGGTCTATGCAGTATACAGGGTCTCACTATGTACATCAGCCTCCCAAGCACTGGGATTAAAAGCATGCACCACCATGCCCAGTCTCAGTCTCAGTGCATCCCAAGGGCAGGGAGGGGCAGGCACAGCATTTGGGGACTGAACCCCCAGCCACTGTGCTCTGCCTAAGCAAGCGCTTTAGCCCACTGAGCTATCTAGCCAGCCCTTGTATACATAAACTTTTAATTCAAGAGTATCATCCAAATTTAACATCAGCAAAGCATAACTTTTACTGATTCAGAAATGCTAATGGCCATGTTTTCTTTTGATCTCAAGTGATTAATTACAGTAAATGTAACTTTTGGATGTGTAGCTGATCTAGGTTCTATACGTCTACTTAATACGTAATCTCTATGGTTATGAAGTTCCTGCACTTGTCACCACATACCTAGCATTATGCTACTTCCTCACACTTCTCACCAAATTTCCAGGAAACATCTGGAATAACATCAGGGGGTTGGTGTTTGATCAAAACTACATCCTCTGCCTCATTCATTTGGAGGTGACTAATTTCAACCCTTAGGTTTACCCTGAGTATGGATGAGTACATTGCAAGAGCTTACTAACACTTACCAGCAGAGATACAATGGACTGGTTAAATCACCAATGGAAACCCTGCAACTGTTCACATCCTCTGTCCTGACAGAACTACCTGAGGTATTGCTCAATACTGTTAGTACTTTTCTCTGTTTTGCAACAATCATGGTTAACTATAGATTGAGTATCTTTTATCCAAAATGCTTGGGACTAAAAGTGTGTTGTGGATTATGGATATTTACATATACATATTATATCTTCTAGATGGGACCCAAGTGTAAACACAAAATTTACTTACGTTTCAAATAAACTTTGTGTGCTGTGTACGGCCTGTAGGTAACATGCAATATTTTTAGGATACCTGCAACACATCATATGAGGACAGATGTAGAATTTTTCACTTATAGCATCATATTGACACTCAAAAAGTTTTGGATTTGGAGTATTTCATGTCTTAGAATTTTGAAAGTAGGGATCTTCAACTTGTTCTGACTACTCAAAGTCAACCCCAAAAAGATCCTCAATTTTAACCTCAATGGGTGGAGTGGTGCATGCCTATAATTTCAGCACTCAGGAAGGTGGGGCAGGACAACTGCTGCCAGTTTGAGGCCAGCCTGGGGCTACCTAGTGAGTGAGACCCTGTCTCAAAAGAAAAAAAAGAACTTGAAACTTAGTCTAATATTATTTTATTCATTTATGTTTTTATGTATTTGGTAAAGGGTCTCACTAAGCAACTCAGACTTGTGGTGATGATCCTCCTGTTTTCAGCTTCCCCAACACTGGGATTATAGGTGTGCACTGCCACACCCAATCTCAGTGGCCAGCTCAGTGCTCTGGAGGGTGGGAGCCAGTGCAGCATGTGGAGCTGGGGATCAAACCCAGGTCCTTGTGCTTGCCTAGGCAGGCGCTGAGTCTGCTGAACTATCTCACCAGCCCTTAGTCATTAAGTGAAAGCTCCAGAACACTGGTATTAAACTCTGGTTACACACTAAAAGCATTAGATCAGAATACCAGTGCTCAGGTTCCTCTTCCTTTTCTCACTGCCCTACGAAACTTTTAACTTGATTGGCTGGGAGTGAAATCCAAGCATCAGTATTTTCTGAAAAGTATCTTAGCTATACTGCATGGAAAAATATTAGGTATAACAGCATGTTCAACTCATAATGATCCTCCTGTCTCAGCCTCCCCAGAGCATTTGCTACCTGAAGCCAGCAAGGCATGCAGTACTGGAGAATGAACCTAGCTCCTTGCCTTTGCCAGAGAGATGCTTAAATTGCCATGTTATCTCCCAGCCCAGGGTAATGTGATTTTCAATGCATATATACACTGTGTAGTGTTCAAATCAGTTTAAACTATCTCCAAAAGGTTCTGCTTAAAAGAATCCTTACTTCTGAAATATATATATATATATATATATATATATATATATATATATATATTTATTTATGAATGAAACACTATAACACAGACTGGAGAGATGGCAAGAAATGAGTGAAATTTGGCTGACTCAGGAGTATTCACAATTGATGTGGGGCCAGGGAGATGGCTCAGTGGAATAAGCACTTCCCTGGGAAGTGCAAGGGCCTGAGTTCAATCTCCGGTTCTACCAAAATAAACAAACAAACACAATTGATGAATACAGTAACTAGACAACAAGAACATGACACTTCACTGTGCTAGTCTTCCTCAGGGTAAATGTAGAATTTTCCATTACCTATATTGGAGGAATAAAATCTTAGGTGATCCTAACAAATACCTAGGGCCAAGAAGTCTGCTCTGAAGTCCTGATACTGCTGTATAACAAGGATCTCTGTCCGGCATTACCAGCTACTGAACACTTTACCTAGCTCCCTGACACTGAGTCAATCACTTAGTCTCTCTGCAACACTTTCCTAAACTTCATAACAAGATATGGAATACAAGATCTTTCTTTAAAAAGGCTTATCATTTTAAAATGCTCTCTCAGAGAGCTAATGTCAGAGTTAACTTTTAGCACAATAGTCAAAACTGTCAAAGTTTTATGTCTAAAAAAACTTACAAATTAATGTTGTAAAAAACTTTACTTCTGTAGAGTGTTAGCAGATATTATCCAACATAGAGTTCTGAGGTCAAGTAATTTTCGAAAATGTTGGTTCTTTTTGTAAGATATATAAGAACTTTAAAGAACTTGCATTATACCTCTCCAAAGAATGGCAACAGACTGGAAAAAGCTTGGCTTTCTTTACTGGGGACTAGTCTTTGTAGAAACTACATTAAACCAGTTGTTCCCAATCTACCTAATGAAGAATGGCATTAGTATTACTTGGTAAATTTATAAAACAGTTTTGTAAAGGGCACACCCTATCCACGAAGGGAGGGGAGAATTCAGTATTTAAACAAAAATACCCAAGTGAATGGAGCATGGCAGTGCATGCCTATAACCACAGCACTCTTGGAGGCTAAAGCAGGAAAGCTTGAAAGTTCAAACCTAGTCTGGATAACTTAGCAAGACTCTATTTCAAAATTTAACTGGGTGGTGGAGTGGGGTGGGAAACTGGGAAATCCCTAGACATAGAGCTCAGTACAAAGGTTCTAGGTTCAATCCTCAGTACCATAAAAAAAAAAAAAAAAAGTTATTGCCAATATACAGTACTGTTTGGGAATTAGAGTTCTATAGACTATACTACAGAAAAGCCAGCTATATAATATTTGAAAGACAACATCAATTCCAAACAAAACAAAAGGTGTTATTTAATAGTTCTTAAATACTAGTATTTCATCCATGGTAAAAAAAGTACTTACATGTATATGAAAGTTTACAAAGTATTAAAATGTTAAAAGTGTTGGTCAATTTAAATCCATTAAGATAACTAATGACTTCATAATTACAAGGAAAAATGATCTCTGTTATTAATTAAAAAGTAACCTGTGGTTCTGGGTGTTTCTCCATGTCTTTCTTTTGCCAGAGTTAATAATGATGTAGGGCCATTCTGTTAAATTCAGAAAGTGCCACTCACACACATGGCTTCTCCAAGACAGAGCTCCTGATTTTTTCCTTCTATGACACTACCTCAAACATTAGGAAAGTTGATTGGAAACTTTTGAAAATGGATTTATTCATACCCTAGTGCTTCCAGAACTACACCATTCAGTGACCTGGTCAATAATACACTTTTTGGGCTTAAAAGAACTGACTACTGTTATTAATAATTACACAACATTTATATCAAGTTCCTTACTTCACTAGGTATTTGCACATGAATTATATTCTGTCCTTCCTCACAAAAGCCCTGTGTGTTAAGTAGGCATAATTATTTCTATGCAACCAGTAAGAACTACTGAGCTTTTCATGTGCTAGTACAGTGAAAAAATGTAACTGAGGGAGATATCAAGGCTGCTTCTTTCAAAGAAATTATAACCTACTAGAAAAGAAAATGTAAGTTATATACAAGAAACAGCTGAAGTCACCTCACAGGTATAATGTTAGCTGAGCAAATTAGCATGGCAAGATACATACTAACAATAGCTAACACTTCCTGAACAATTTCACTGTTACTCAACTCTTGGGGTAGGTTACTACTATTAGCTTCATTTTACATGAATAAACTGAGACAAATAGAAATTAATGGGGCCAGGAAGATAGCTCAGTGGAATAAGTGCTTCCCTGGCAAGTGCAAGGGCCTGAGTTCAATCCCCAGTTCCACCAAAAAAAAAAAAAAAATTTGTAAGTGCCTAACCAAATCATCGTGAGCCAGGATTTAAGTTTCAGGTTGGCCTTGCTCTGTGCATCACTCTTTTCATCATCACATTTTACTGCTAGAAAAGAATCTCCCAAACCAACAGGGACAAATATCACATTTTAGATAGAAAATGACCACTTTCCATAGAGCTGGGATCACTGGCCACCTTGCCCAGCAGAAAAGGAATCAGAAATTACAGAGATTCACCATGACTCAGGAATGCACGTTCCCCATAGTACATTACCTCCTTGATTCGTTTAACCAAAGCATTCTGATCAAAAGCAACAGCCTCCGCACACTGGTGCAGGTGATCCTGGTATCGGAGGCAGAGCTGCAGCACCTGCTGAGAATCCAGTTTCTCCAATTTGGTATTTGTTGGGGAAGTCTGGCCGCTCAACAGCCCTTTAACACAGAAAAGGAGAATGAAATGAAATGGAAGTTTCTGCTAATAAATTTGTGAATAAAACTATTATAATGATTTCACTGGAGGGAGGGGAAGAAATTTAATCTTGAATGTTTTGCTGTACACTAATCCAACTGTCATTTATGGAGCATCTATCACCTGCCAACCCCTTTTGCCAAGTGGAGCCTTCCTATGTATTATTTTTCACAGTTATACCGCAGAAAATAAGGTACTGTTTGCCTCATTTAACAGATTAGGCAGCTGAGACAGAGAGAGACTGAGAAGCTACCAAAGTCATGTAGCTAGTAAATTATTTCTCCAAGAAAGAACTCTAACTTTATCATATTATTGGTACTTCCAGTATTAAGAATGTAAATCCCATTGACTAGATGATGTATTAATTTCTCTAAACAATAAACTGGGTGTCTGAAAAACTAGTACTATAAAATGTGCAAAACTACGAAGAAATTCTAAAGTGAAAGAGTAAGTGGGGTGTCAATTAACATGACTAACCTCACATTTTTGACATTTTCTTTCAGTATCACTTCAGTAACATAACTTCTGAATTTATCATAGGGCATTAGTTTTTTAAAGCCTTTCACACATAATTACCTGATTTTTTTCTTCCTAGCGCAGGGTAACATTATTAGCATTTCCAAAATAAGAATCAAGCCAGATGCACTGGTGCACAACTCTAATCCCAGCATTTACGAAGGTCTCAGCAGGAGTATTTCAAGATCAAGTCTGATTTGGGCAACTCAGTGGGACCCTATCTCAAAATAAGAAAAGAGGAAGGAAAGAAAGGGAGGGGGAAGGAGAAAGAAAGGGAAAAGGGAAGGAAAGAGGGAATAAGGAGGTGAGTGAGAGAGGAAAGGAGGGAGGAAGACAGATGGGGTCTAGGATGCACAACAGCTCAGTGGCAGACGCCCCTAGTACTTCCGCACCCTGCACACACAGAATCATTTGCAGGGGTCAAGTGATTTGCCATGGTCACAAAGCAAAGCACTGCTGAGAACCTAAGTCTATAGACTTTTGGCCAAGTGCTGCCAATTCATCAGTCTTAAACCTTTAGGTATCCAAATCCTTTTAAATTCTCAGAAATTAGATGGGTTCCAAAGAGCTTTTGTTTATGTGAGTTATATATATTGCTATTTACCTACTAATTAAACTTGGGGAAACTCTTCAATATTAAATCGTTTAAAAACAGTAACACAGGGATGAGGAGATAGTTCAGTGGAACAAGTGCTTTCCTGCAAGCACAAGGTCCCGAGTTTGATCACTGGTTGGTACCACCAAACAAAAAAACAAAATAAAACAAAACAAAGAAAAAACAATAACACCATTACAAATAATATATTTTAAGAAAAACAGCTATATTTTTTCCAAAACAAAAGAGAAATGGGACTACTTTATATTTTTGTCTTTTTACTTCATGTCTGCCTTAATGAAAAATAGCTGGAGCCGGGTGTGGTGGCGCACGCCTGTAATCCCAGCACTCGGGAGGCTGAGGCAGGAGGATTGTTGTGAGTTCGAGACCAGCCTGAGCTACAAAATGAGCTTAAGGACAGCCTGAACTGCATAGTGAGACCCTGTCTCAAAAAGACAAAAAAAAAAAAAAAAAAGAAAAAAAGAAAAAAGAAAAATAGCTGGAATCTCATATCTGCTTCTGTATTTAAACTGTTGCTATTCACCTCACAAAACTTCTGGAAAACACCACAACAGATGCATTAAGAGAACGGGAATGACTTGAAAATAATGTCTAAGTAGTACTGCAAAAATAGATTTGACCTCACATACTGCTCAGCAGGGCCTCAAGGATCTTAGACATTCATTCCTCTGCCACATCATGAGAACCACTATGCAGGCTGTGCTGCCTCCTGCTAGAGCCAGTGCCACAGTACAAGGCATAGTGAAATATAGGTGGCAATGGGCACATGCTGCAGCATAACTGGGGCAGACACTTGGACTAAAGTGCCTGCTTAGGCAGAGCACAGACTCTGGGATTCAATCCCTGACCTGCTGTGCCAGCCCCACCCCTGGGGAGTGCTGAGACTGGGATTGAGACTGGGCTTGGCAGTGCACGCCTGTAATGCCAGCGCTTGGGAGGCTGAAAACAGGAGAATCACAATGAGTCAGATCTATGTAGTGAGACCCTGTAGACCCCATACACCTTATATACATTAAATACATACATACATACATATATACATATATAACTGGGATAGACCCACCCCATCAAGGCTTATCTTTGTGGCCCTTTTCCCACTGCAGTTTCCCAAGAATCAATTTCAACCCCTCACGGCTCTGATGTGTTAGGGCTTAAACAACTGATTTCATCTCCCAAAATGGCTGACAGGATGTATTTAAATCTATACTTTTTTTCATATGTGTAGGTAGGTTCATTATCTACCAACATAGTCAGATTCTACAAAGTTCATCACATGAAAAGGTTACATAAACAGAATAATACAGCTTATAACCTTTAGGGTATGGAGCTTTTTTTTTTAACCAACACAATAAATGGTTTTATTTTATAGGTGTAAGGCAGTAGACATTTTTATACACTGTTGATATACCAAGAATTTGTTCTTTTTTACTTCCGAGCAGTATTCCATGGTATTTGTATATCAAAGTATGTTCAACCAATATACTGACTGAGGATACTGGGACTATTTCTATTTTGGAACTATTACAAATAAAGCATCTATGAGCTGTAATATGCAGGTCTTTGTGTAAACAGCTGTCCTCATGTCTCTGAGATACATGTCTAAGAATTCAAGTGCTACATCATATGTTTTAATTTTATAAGATAATGCTAATTTCATGGAGTGCATGTACAAAAAAAGAGGAATTTTTCAGGATAATAAATCAAACAAAATTATCAATAGACAGCTTACCACTGGCAAAGAATGTAGGTCCAGGAAAGGACCAAGTAGGAAAATCTCTGCCATCAATTTTTTTTTTTAATTTAGTACAGGGTCTCCAGGGTCTCACTGCGAGATTGGACTCATAGTGATTCTCCTGTTTTCAGCCTCCCAAGTGCTGGGATTGCAGTCGTGTGCTACCAAATGAGACTGCAATGCCCAGTCTCAGTTGCAGTTTCAGTGCGGGGGGGGGGGGGGTAGCACAACAGGCCAGGAATTGAACTTCCAACCCAAGTCTGCCTAAGCAGGTACTTTAATCCGCTGAGCTATTTGGCCAGCCCTTACTTTTTTTTTTAAATGTATTTGAAACAGGGTCTCACTACACAGCTCAGAGCCCTAGTGGTCCTCCTGTTTTCAGGAGCTTGGTGGCATAAGCACCTGCCTGGCAGGTGCAAGGTTCCAAGTTTGATCCCCAGTACTGCATGCCATGCTGGCCCTGGAACCCTGGGTGCACTGTGCCACCCCAGAATGGGGCACAGTTATGCACACTCTAATCCCAGTGCTGGGGAGGCTGAGCCAGGAGGATCACTAGAGTCTGTAGTGAGACCCTGTATCAAAATGGAAAAAAAAAAAAGTGTGGGTAAGGATTACCACACCAATCTTTAACACAGTTTTTCAAAAAAAAAAAAAAAAAGAATGCATTCTCCTTCAAAATTTCTTAAATAAATTTATTTTTACCAAAAAAATGGCCAAGGTCTTCAGCAGTTAAGGTCTCCTTCAGCAATCCTCTCTTCTCCTGCTTCCAGCACCCCATTCTCTCTAATTAAAAGCCAGTTCTATGTGTTTCATTCTCACCTAGGCTTATACGGACAACACACCTTAAAAACAGTATCTTCTCCAAGGAGAAGATATACTCTGGGAAGCTGAAGCAGGACTTTGAGCCCAGCCTAGAAATTTAGCAACTTAGTGAGATCATATTTCAAACTAAAAAATAATAAAGGGCTGCACATGCAGTTCAGTGAAAGAGGGTAGGGTTTAAGTTCCAGTCCCCTCCCCACCAGTGTGGTACTATCAATCGTACAATGGCCAAGGAGACTGTTTGTTATTTTTTCTCTTCAACTTTTCTGTCTTAAACAGCACTTCACATATAAAAAGTCCTGAAGTCAGAGCACAAGGATGCAAGACTCCTAGGAGAGACCTAAAGAAGATGTGACAGAAGACAGCTTCTTGGCTCTCTGTGCTACAACAGTCTTCCTATCCCCACCCCCCACCAGCATAAGGCCTGTCATATCATAGACTTGATCATCCAAGATGAATGAGGAAGGTCTCCAGTGCTTGAGCTGCACAGTCAAGAGGAGGAAAGTGACAGGGTCAGATGGCTGAAGCAAAAGCCAAGAGAACAAGCGTAGCTGACAGAACAAAATGCTTAATACAAAAAGGGATGGGGGTAGCATTTGAGAAAGTTAACAGATCTAGAAAGCACCCTAAAGTGTATAAACTGCCTAGCCAACTTCAAAGTGTAAAGAATTACACTTCAAGTTCTTCTACCAAGCCACAACTGTACCCTCCCCTAACCAACTACCAGCAAAACCCACATACATGATCTATAATTAGAAGGTGCTTTCTTGACTTGCAAATCTTCAAAAATCTGCCACAAATCCTGCCCTGGACCACAGAAGAGACAAGATAGGGCAGAGAACAAAAATACAGGCCACATTTTCTACCAAAGGGAATAAGTGATAGCAACTCAAGTGAATTGCAGAGATGATGAGTACTTTTTTACCCTCACTGTACGAGGTGAACAAACCATGTTCCTTGTATTGATGGTGGATCCACTCTCATATCTTTTGATAAAAGAGGACAGAAAACTGGATAAATTTAGAGATGGTAAATTTCATCATTTTTAGGAGAGTATAAACTGCCAGCCATCAGGAGCATTTTATTCTGAACACACAGTTTAAAGATCTTGACTTTTAAAGAATGTTTTAGAGGTGCCCTCCATGTTCCCTCCACCCACCACTGTTCTGCTGTGTTGCTCCCACTGCCCTATCATTCACATGCCTCACCTGGGCTCTGAGTGCTCTTGGATTTATATTCATTTCAGTGCTTTCCTACCAACTGTAATAATTTAACAACTCTAATAATTATATCATTACTACTAATATAGAATGAATTATATTCCACTTTTGAAATTACCTTTGAATAATTTTGTAACTATTTATTATTCTAACTTTTTTTAAAGTATAAATTTGCCATATATTTGAAGTGAATTTTGTGCACGCTCTCACTTCTTCCTTAATTACATATGACCTTCTAGATATTGGATCCTAATATTTATCAACTGTATTATCTTAATTTTTCCCTTGATCTTTTCTGCCAGATCAGAAGTAGCGTCTATATTCTTGATCTTTCCCTTTACTATGTCTCTTTATCTTTTTATTTTTTTATTTAATTAAAGTACAAATATCAATGAGACAGTTTTAATATTCTAACTTTTTAAATAAAATTTGCAAATTATATCAAAGAACAGGGGAAACTATATCCAAACATTCACTATCTACTTCAACAACTAATGTTATAGCATATCCACATGTCATTATAAAATGTTTTTGTTTTGTGGAGCCATGAAAAGGTTATAACCTAGGGAGAGAGAAGGGAGGAAAAAACAGGGAAGGGGTGGGGAGGGAAGAGAAAAGAACAGATGTACCTGAGTACAAAAGCCTCAGGCTCAGCCCTAAAATTGATTTTAAAAAAACTTGCAAATATTATGACACTCTACTCTTGGTACTCCATAAAGAAGGACATTTATTCACATATTTACAGTTAGTATTTCATGTCAAAGAAGTTTCTAACTTACTTCTTCCTTTAGTTTCCTACTTCTTTTTCAGTTTAATATAGTAATATACACAAAATAGATGTCTACTAAGTGCTATAGTTTAGTCCTAAGACGTCCCCCAAAAGACACATGTTTGGAGGAAAGACCTGCTTGGAAGGGGTGGGTCACTGGAGCCATGACTTGGCAGGATGCATTCTTGCCCCCAGCTCCTTTTTCTGTTTTCTGGCTGTCATGGGAAGCTATGCTTCCCTAGGCCTTTTGAGCATGCTGCTTCTGTCTTGGGGCCAACTGTGGACTAAAACTTCTAAAAACTGCATCAAATGAGCATCACCTGCTTGGTGTCATCCACTGGTCTGTGTGTCTGTTTTTGTATACTGTATCACACTACTTGTCTACTCTTTCAGTATGTTTTGAACAGAGTACTATGATAACTCCAGCTTTTTTCCTTTTGCTAATTTTTAAGGGCTCTATCCTAGGTCTCTGCAGTTTCAATTTTAGAAATTGTTTTCTCCTGTGAAGAATGTCTTTGGTATTTTGATAAGAAATACACTGAATGAACAGATTTGGAGAGTTTATATATTTTAGTAACATTAAATTTTCCTATCAGTGAGCACAGGCCATTTTTCCATTTTTGACTGCACAACCTTTTCAGTATCTTTCATCAGTGGTCTGTGATTCACACTGACATCATTCATTTCTTAAACTTATTCCTTTTTTAAAAAAAAACTTACTCCTTAAAAAATGTGGGTAGCTATTGTGAGTGGGATATCTTAGCAATTTCATTATTGTTGTATAAAAAATGCTCCAGGAAGCTGAGAAAGAAGACTCAAAAGTTCCAGCCTAACCCAGGTAATGACTGAGCAAAACCCTCTTTAAAAAAAAGAAAGGATTAGCAATGTAGCTCAGAATCAAGGCTCTGGGTTTCAGCCCTAGTACTGCAAAATAAAAGTGTTAATTCATATTTTTTATACACAATATATAAAGATGTAATACTGTAACATTTAACAACTGAGCAGTAAAGGACATTTCTTTCTATATTACTGAAGTCAGGCTGATAAATTAAAACTTGAGTGCTATAACTTCACAATATCAAACACACACTTCATGGCAACCACAAAGAACATAGCTACAGAATATATACGAAAGGAAATGATAAAGGAATTTAAATGTGTCATTGCTCAAAATAAATTAAACACTATGGCACATGTGCTGCAGGTAGCTATTGTCAGACAAAGTATATTTTAAATAAAAAAAGATCCAAGACACAAAAAAATTAATAAAAGTTTTGTTATAACAAGAAAAAATGTAAATAGATTTATACTAATGACACACCATAAAATTTATGAGGCAAAAACTGACAAAATTGGAGAGAGATGTAGACCTACAACAATAACAAAAGACTTCAGGGCCAGGAAGCTCAGTAGAATAAGCATCTGCCTGGCAAGTGCAAGGTCCTGAGTTCAACCCCTGGTTCCGCAAAAAAATAAAAAAATAAAGACTTCGATAGCCCACTTGGGAAGGACAACAACAGGGAAAGTGAATGAGAAAGAGCAATTCTCAATAAAGCAATTAGATGTATTAGATATAAAGTATTGTCTTACAGGCACAGAATCTTACAGCTACAGAATACATATTCTTTTCAAGTACATATGAGATGTTTTCCAGGATGTGACCACATGTTAGGTTACAAATTCAGTGAACAGATTTTATAAGATATAAAGCATACAAGCTATCTTGTCCTACAACAATGAGATGAAATTAGGAATCAAAAATACTGGAAAAATACACATATTTGTGGAGATTAAACATCACATTCTTCAGCAGTTCATCAAAATCAGTAGTAAATTTTATAATACTTAAAGATGAAAACACAACATATCAAAATTTAGAAGGAATTTTACAGCTACAGTGCACATCTATAACCCAGCACTCTGGAACGCTGAGGCAAGAGGATCAGAGTTTTGAGCATAGCCTGAGGAATTTGGCACTTAAACTGTCCCCAAATGAAGAGAAAAATAAAAGCTGAAGACACAGCTCAGTGTCCTGCTTCAATCACCAGTATAGCAGGGGAAAGCTTAAATTAAAAACAAACAAACAAAAAAAAAAACCTCAAATTAGCAACCTAGCTTTATAACTTAATAATCCAGAAAAAGAAAAACTGAACCCAAAGGTAGAGGGTCAGAAGTAATTATTAATTAATTGTGGTATTAACAATGGGGATTAACTAATAATACAGAATAGAAAAAAAGAAAAACTGTCAACAAAACAAAAAGTTGATTCCTTGAAAAAATCAAAATTAACAAACTTTTAGAGAAACTAAGGAAAAAGAACTCAAATTACTAAAATCATTCTTTTGCTTTTTTGGTTGACACTGGAAACTAACTGCAGGGCTTAGCACGTGCTAGGCACTTTTCCACTGAGCTATATGCCCCGCCATCAAATTACTAAAATCAAATATGAAAATAGGAATACTATCAACTCTTTGGAAATAAAAAGAAATTTATATGAATAACTGTACAAAAATAAATATGATACCCTAGATGAAGTTAAATTCCTAGAAACATAGAACTTGCTAAAATTAAACCACAAAAGAAAGAAAAAAATCTGATTTGACCGGAAACTACTAAAGAAACTGAATAATCAAAAATCTCACAAGAAAGAAAAGTCCTGAATATAACAGTTTTACTGATGTCTGTCAATCATGTTAAAAAAGAAACAACATCAAAACTCAAAATTCTCTTCTAAAGAGGGAATATACTCAAATTCAACTATGACACAATTATGTATCACATCATTATCAAAGCTGGATAAAGACACCACAAGAAAACTAAAGACCAATATAATCTGTGAACATTGACGAAAAAATCTTCAACAAAACAGCAGCAAATCAAATTCAGGAGCATATTAAAAGGATTATACACGACAACCAAGTGAGATTTACTCCTGGAATAAGATGATGATTCAACTAAAATCAGTGTAATATACCACATTAAAAGACTGAAGGAAAGAAAAAACTCATGAGCATCTCAATTGATGCAGAGAAGGTATCTGACAAAACTCAATACCCTTGTTTGCTTAAACAAACCACTCAACAAACCAGAAGTAGAAGGAAATTATTTCAATATGATTAAAACCTGTTAAGAGAAGCCCACAGTAAATATCACACTCCATGTGAAAAACTGGGCCTGGGAATCCTGCTCAGTGGTACAATGCCTGCCTAGCATATGCAAGGTTTGGGAAGTGGACAACTAAACTTACAGGGGATAAAAGGAAAAATACCTAGTTTTGCTACTTCTCTTTAACACAATACTGGAAGTTTTAACCAGATTAGTAATAATAACCAGCATGAAAAGAAATAAAAGGCATCCAGGGCCAGGGAGATAGTGTTGCCTTGCAAGCACAGAGTCCTGAGTTCAATCACCAGTACTCATAAACAAAACAATGTCTTTGTTGGGCCAGCCTGACAGCTCAGTGGACTAAAAAGTGCCTGCTTAGGTAAAACACAGCAGCCAGGTTCGATCCCTGGTGTGCAGTGCCCGCCTGGCACACTAAGACTGCAACTGAGACTCAGCGTGGTGGGGCACACCTGTAATCCCAGCCCTTGGGAGGCTGAAAACAGGAAGATGGCCACAAGTCCATCTAGTAGTGAGACCCTGTAGATTGTGTACCAAATACATTAAAAAAAAAAAAAAAAAAGAAAGAAAGAAAAGGCTTCCAAATTGGAGAAAAAGAGGCAAAATTATGTCTGTTCATAGAGAAAATGATACTATATACAGATTCTACAAATACATATTAGAATATCATAAAAAATAGGCAAAGTAGCAGCACTCAAAAAAATCTGCTGCTATCCCCCAGTCCTTGATCCACGCTTTTAATCCCAGCATTCTTGAGAGACCAAAGTAAGGGGATCATGAGTTTGAGTCCTGTGACGGTGTCTTAATGGGACCTGTCTCAAAATAAAAAATAAAAAGGGCTAGGGATGTAGCTCAGTGAGAAAGCCTTAGTTCAATCCTCAGTACTGGACAGAAAAGGTTAAAAGTGTACTATCAAGGTCTCTCTCTCCATCTTTGCTTGCTGACTTAATTTTACTAAATAGCTCTTCATGTAAACATAAGTAAATTTGAACATACATTTCTATTTACTGGTACCCCTCCCATTTTTTGTGGTGATAGTATACTCCATTTTATGTATACTTCTTATTACTTACTATCTATGGAGATTTTTTTCCACGTGAGTACTTGGGCAGCTTTTTCATTCTTTCCTAGGTTCATATATTACTTATGGATATACTTGACCTTAACCTGTCCCCTTTACTGGTAGACATGGGCGCTTTTGGTGTTACTGTCCTCGCCACAGTGAGCATTCCTATATGGATATTATATGCTGTTCCACATGTGTGCTGGTGTATGTGTGACTTCCTACTAGTGAAGTTACTAGATCCACACCAGTGTACTCTGCATGGTGCAGTTAATAGTCACACACTAGTCAGCAAAGACTGTTTCTTCACATTTCTACCTATGAGAGGTTTTTCATGCTTTTTGATTTTTAATAATTTGAGTGGTAAGAAATGGCTTTTTTTTTTCAGAACTGGAGATTGAACCCAGGCCCTTGAGCTTGCCAGGGAAGTGCTTATTCTACTGAGCCATCTCCCTGGCCCCAAGAAATGGCCTTGTAATGAAATTATTGTTTTGGTTTTTTTTCTTTGAGATAGTCTTCAGGCTGACCTTGAACTCATTGTGTAGACAAAGCTAGCATTGAACTTGTGATCCTGTTGCCTCAACTTTCCAAGTACTGTGCAATGAAGATTTTTATTTTTTAAAGTTTTGTTTGGTACAGGGTCTCACTACACAACTCAGACTCACTGTCTCGACTCACTGATCTTCATGTCTCGGCTTCCCTAGTGCTAGGATTATAAGGGTGCACCACTATGCCCAGTTTAGGTGGCTATTTTTCCGGGACCAGCACTCCATGCAGTACTGGGGATTGAACCCCACTCCTTGCACTTGCCAGGCAGGCACTTAGACCACCGAACTGTCTCCCTGGCCCCTGTGCAGTGAAGCTTTAATTTGTTTTTCTTTTTTTTTGATAGAAGCAATTTATTAAATCTTTCTTACATTTCAAAGTTATCTATGTTGATTTTTTCCTGCTATATTCATATATTCTATCATCAATAGTCACTGAAAAGCAGCTTGTGTACTTGGCAGATCCATCATCACACATCCCCTTTTTACCTCAGTGTGAAATCAGTTCTTTCATTTTCTTCTTCTTCTTCTTCTTCTTTTTTTTTTTTTTTTTTTTTGCGGAACCAGGGATTGAACTCAGGTCCTTATGTCATCTCATCACAAAAATAAATAAATAAATAAAATAAAATAAAGCAGTATCTTTTTTTTCAAACTGTTATTTAGTTTAACCTAACTGCAATCCAGGTACATTTGGAGGGGAGCAAGAAAAATATGGAACTCAAAGAGTTGCAGTAAGAGCAGAGATGATGGGGCATTTGAGCAAGTAGGACACAGGGTGCTCTCCTGAGCTAGAGGAATGGTCTGGTCTGGTCTGGTCTGGTCTGGTCTGGTCTGGTCTGGTCTGGTGGTGGCGGTACACACAAGTCACACGTGTTAGAGCTGTCCAGTCAGTGACAGTGATCTTCTTGCTGCTTGCCATTTCTGGCTCTGAAGCGCTCCATGGCCTCCACTGTGTTCACATCCTCTTTCACCTTCCCGAAGACCACGTGCTTGACGTCCAGCCACCCAGTCTTGGCTGTGCAGATGCAAAACTGGGAGCTGTTTGTGTTTGACCCAGAATTTGCCATTGACAAGATGCCCGGGCCTGTATGCTTCAGCATGAATTTCTCATCATTAAATTTTTCCCTGTAGATGGACTTGCTGCCAGTGCCACTGTGGTGCGTGAAGTCACCACACTGGCAAATAAATTCTGGAAAAATTCTGTGAAAGCAGGAACCTTAACAATCAAATCCTTTCTCTCCAGTGCTCAGAGCACGAAAGTTTTCTGCTGTCTTTGGAACTTTGTCTGCATACAGCTTGAAAGAGAGGTAGCCCAAGGGCTCACCACTGGCAGCAATATCAAAGAACACAGTGGAGTTGACCATGGTTGGCAACAAACAACTAAGAGGAAGGATAATGGCATCTGCAAAGCCCAAAAGCAGTATCTTAAAGAGATATTTACACACATATGTTCACAGAGCAACGTCATTCACAATAGCTAAAATCACAACTCAAATTTCCACTCATGATAGGCAAAATGTATACTCCTTAAAAATGAACTTCTTTTATTTTGAGGCTGAATAATATACACATATATGTATATAGCATAACATTTACAGTACACACATACATGATATATATATGTACACACACAGACAGTGGACTAAAAGGAACTGTGATTTATGCCACAACATGGATGAATCTTGAAGATATTATGTTAAGTGAAATAAGCCACAAGAAAAGAATCACTGTATGATTACTTTTATATGAGATACAAATAGTTAAATTCACAGAGAAGGAACACAGAGTAGTAATTAACAGGGGCTGGAAGGAGAGGAAAATGGGGAGTTACTGTTAATGGACAATTCCATTTTGGGCAAACAGACAGAGTTCTGGAGATGGACGGCAGTGACAGGTGCACAATTATAGGAATATACTTACTACCACTGAATTACATTTAAAAATGCTTAAGATGGTAAGTGTATTTTATCATAATAAAAAGTAGAGGAAAAGCACACAGAATTAACACATAAACCAGAAATTCTACTCTAGTGATACCCAAAAGAACTAATGCAGAGATTAAAAAGAATACCTAACCCTAATGCTTTGAGCAGCACTACTCCCAACAGCTGCTATAGTGCAGAAACTGAATGTGTTCCAAAAACCCATATATTAAAGGCTTGATCCCCAACCAAGGCTTCTAGAAGTGGGGCTTTGTGGGAGGAAAGACGGTCCTGGGAGGTGGGCACTCAAATGGGATAAAGGGCCCCAGCTCCTCCCCCTCCCTTTTTCTTCCCAGTTATGAGGTAAACAGGCTTCCTCTGCCATTAATTCCCACCACGATATTCTGCCTTGGCACAGGTCCAAAAGCAATAGATCCAACTGATGATGGACTGAAACTTCCAAAACTATGGGCCCAAATAAATCCCCCTCTGGTACAGTATTCTTTAACAGTAATGGAAAGCTGGCTAACACAAAAGACTGGGCAGAAGCAACCCAAAGGTCTATAGTGACTAATGAATGGATAAACAAAATTCAGTATACAATATGGAGTACCATGTAAGCTTAAACAAAGAACAAAATCCTGATACATGCTAGAACATGGATGAAACTTAGAAACATTGTTAAAATAAGCCATAAACAAAGACAAATATTGTATGAGTCCACTTACCTGAGGTAAACAGCATAGTAAAATTCATGAGAAAGTAAGTGGAACAGTTGTCACGGCTAGATGTGAGGGGCTTGGGAAGTTACTGTTTCCTGGGTGCAGAGCTCAATTTGGGACAATGAAAATGCTTTGGAGATGGATGCTCGCAGTGACATTGCTCAACAGTGTGAATGTACTTCATGCAACAGAACTGTATGCTCAAAAACTGATGAACTTGATAAATTTTAGGTAATGTAAATTTTATAATAAAGTTGGGTAGACTGATTTTAATTTTTGCAAAACAAACATATTCCACAATACTCCTCTAATGAGGTCAAGAGGGGAAAATGTGCTCAGCAGGAAGCAAAATGAAAACTATAAAATGATAAAGGAAAAGTAAGTTTCATTTCCTTCTATGAAAACAGGAGAACTGAATGTTTTAAAAGTTTAAATTTTCAAAATTTCATGTTTCTAGGGAAGGAGAATGAAGTATTAATCTAAATTGTTATGCCATGCTTCTTTTAAGACAGGATAAGGACTAACTGAAAATTATTTACAGAAAGCAAAGTATTTAAATTCAGAAAAGCCTCACTCTTAGTATGAAAATAAAGTAAACAAACATTATAAACATCCACAATTCCGATGGGAAAATCCTTCAACAGCTCTCACTGCATGAAGGCAGAAAGCCCACCCAGTCTTACTTGTTTGGAAGAATGAATGCCTCCTATAAAAATGGACCACATGGGTCCTCCCCACAACTTGGCAGCTGGCACTCACCAAACCCAGGTGTTCTCCATTTCTGAAACATCAATAACCCAGAATCAGATAAAATTGTTTGGAGCACCAAAGCCTTGTTTATTTTCTAAAAGCCTGCTTTCAGGAACTGAAATTGTTCTGAAAATCAAATTTTAACACATTACTTACAGCAGTCTGAAATATATGCAATTTCTTACAAATATAGATTTTTTGAAGCATACTGGGAAAAATGATAGGATGGTGGCATCAGGTTAAGGACCTGAAATTAATTTATTAATCCTCTCCTCTTTTTGAAATTTGCAGCAAAAATGAATCACAAGTCCACTTTAAATAAATCAAAAAGAGTACTAGTAAAGGATGGGGGAAGAGGCTGAAACATTAATGCCAAAACTTTACTTGCTCAAAGGAGTTACCCTTTTTGCAGGTGTTAACTCATGGTTTCCTGGAAGGATTACACACTCCATGTTCCAACAAATAATGAGAAACAGGGTTGTTCACACTGGGAGAAGCATTCTGATCAGATGGAATGTTCTCACTTATTACTGGTTTCAAATGTCAAGGTAATACTGTTAACTTATGACAGATACTGTACTTTCTAAGAACAAAACTAGGAAAAAAAACTTAATTTTTCCACATATTAAGTCTCCTAGTAAGGAAAACAATCTCAATTTCCATCTACTCAGGTTATACTCAATTAAAAGGAAATATAAACAAAGTATTCCTTCCACAGAGTTAAGACCAAGGAGTTGGCAACAAAAGCATCACATAAGCAAGCCTCCTGGCCTATTACTCTAAGAAGCTGAAGAACAACAGCCTCTTTTACCCACCTGCCCTGCAAATAGAAATTCCCCTCATCTGGATACCCACCCTAGACTCAAAACAGGGAGCAAATGTAGCAAAACAGGGACCTGGTGCATTCCTTGCGACAGCAATTTCCAGCCACATATTGCTGATAGAAGTGCATTCTGAATTAACAGGAAAAAAAAAATGCTGTATGTTAACAGATTCTGATGACAGAAACTAAGTTAAAGGGAATAATGTAGCCAAACCATGAGAACTCTACAGTGCTGCCAATTCTTGGAATTGTAATGTCCATGCATTTGACAACTTATTTGAAGAACTTATTAAAATACCACTTTCCTCCTAATTTATGCTTAGACAGGTTTGCTTACAGAAATTTGCTAATACTTTGGGATGAACATGTTTTCAGTAGCAATATAGCTAGCTCATTTATGACTAAGTCCATCCCTTTGTGGGCTGCATCTTAAAAACACACTCGGTTACTGGCTTGCTTTAGACCTTACCACAGAATTCACATTGTAATTATCACTAAGATTCTTTCCCTCTCCTGAGCTACCAGTCTACGTCTAGAAGAGATGGACTCTCACTACTATCTCTGACTTACACAAAGTTATTTATGTCACATAAAGAGGAATGCCTATTTGGACTAGTTCTGCACACAACTGATACTTGCTTTGGTTTGAGTATGACCCCTCCAAGATTCAGGTAGCCATAAATACTTCTCTTATCATAAATGGGGGTTAGGTGCCCTTATAAAAGGACATGAAGGAAGGCATTCCCTTTTTTGCCCATCTGCCATGTGGAGGACAAAGTATTACTCCCCTATGAAGGACAACGGTCTTCAAGACACTATCGTGAAAGCAGAGACTGGCCCCTTTCCAGATGACAGATTTGTGTCCTGATCTTGGACTTCTCAGGCTCCAAAATGACAAGGAATAAATGTCTGCTCTTTATAAATTACCCATTTTCAGGCATTTTGTTGCAGCCAAACAAAAAGACTATGACAGTACTAGTGTTCCTTTGGGCCTCAGCTAAAAGATTCTAACAGAGTCAAATGCCCAGTTACTCTACTCTACTTTCCCCCACACAAAATCCTTAATTTAAATTTATTTTTCCTTTAAGGAGAGTTACACATTCTCTTCATATCTCTCTACAGAAATGAAATCATTCCTGTCTCTGAAATAAACTTACGTCACCCACACTTAAAGATATGGGCTCTTCTTGCGAAAGTACTGAAGGAGCCCTTATCTATAAATCACTTGACTGCAGCATTTTGAAAATTTATCAAAGGCAATTATATGGAACTACAAGATAAAAGCAATACCAAAGGTCAACAAAACCAAGCCCAGAACTTTATTTCTTTCCCCTAGCAATTACGTAAAATTACATATACAACATATCTCATCATCACTAAGTCCAAGTTTGATTGATCTAGGGTAATTAAGTAATATACAGCAGCTCCATGAACTGGTTCACTGACCCTTGGTCTCAAGTTCAATGTGATAACATATTTGAATCCCTACATGACTGTAAACATCAAGATTTCTATACCAAGACTAGCTAACAGGTTTTTGCACTGAATCCACTAAGCATGTGTGTCACTGCCTCTGCAAAAGACACCCAAGTTACAAACTTTCAAACTTTTCCCACTACCTAAAGCACACAGCTGTGAAAACATGCCTCTTTATGGAATATGCTGGTTGAGAGTATTCAGGAAAAAAAACTATTATTATTTGTTACCAGATTCTAATTTCGTGCTTGATTCCCCAGAAGCAGGAAAGTGCCCCAATGTGACATTAGGAAGAGACAGGCAATTACAAGCAGAAACCGTTGACATGTCCAAACCAAGGGAAAAGCAGCCCAGATACCAGAGAAGCAAGCAGAAGCAATACACCTCCAGCACTGTAATGATTTCCACGCTACCAATGTGAGTCACCAAGAAACATTCAATTTCCCCATGAAGTTAACTTAACTGAAATTAAGGAAACTGGTTAAACAGGTTTTAGAATTAAACCTGATTCTGGGGCTAGGAAGACAACTCAGTGGTCTAAGCACCAGTCTAGCAAGTGCAAAGACCTGGGTTCAATCCTCTGTACCACATGCCGTGCTGGCCCCACACTGTGCCAGCCACTGAAACCAGGTGTGGTGGCGCACACCTGCAATCCCAGCACTGGAGAAGCTGAGACAGAACAATCACTACGAGTCCAAGCTGTGTAGTGAGACCCTGTACCAAGTAGATAAATTTTAAAAACATTTTTTAAAAAAGAATTTAAACCTGACTTTAAATTCCAGCTTATCTTTAATAGCCGGGTGACACAAAAGGTCAACAACCTTTTAGCTTCAGTACCTTCATCTTGCAAATGAGTAAAATATGTACCCTAACAGTTTACAAGAACTGAATAAGATAATAAATTAACATCTTAAAGATAATAAATTAACATCTTAAAGCAGCAGCAGAAGAACAACAACAATGGTTGTTAGTATTAATGGAAAAGTAGACTGTATGCACAAACCACTTGTTATTACAACTTCTAAGTAACCGCACAGTACTTAATCACTTTAGAATTTTCCTATCTACCAAGTATAAAAATACATGGCAAGTCCATCTGCCCTGCCAATATTCACTAAAAGGATACAATAAATTAAACATCAGAAGACAACCAAGGCTTTAAAAGTCAAACACATTTTTCTCATCTTAATTAACAAGACTTTAAAAGCCAAACACATTTTTCTCATCTTAACAGAAGCTAAGAGAAAAAAAATAAGTTGAAATATTTCTTTACTGCTTGGGGGCAGGGGATAGGGGCAGCAGAGAGACAGAACGAGGGATTGATACCTAAGGACTAACACCCTGCCACTGACCTATATAACCAGTTCTAGTAATACTTTCATTATAAAACAAATTAAAGGTTAAGTGGAGGTCACAGAAAATATTTGGCCTCTGTGAAGGAAGAAAATTTAACCAATCACAGCTGTCCAATCAGAGAGCAGACTGCTCTAGATGATAACAAACGGCGGAGTGGTAGCAAACCTGCGCACATACGCCATAGCTGGCTACATTACTGAAAGCTCTGTTAGCATCTTTCTTTTAATGTATGAGTTATTTTTCTCTAAACTAAAACCTCAGTATTCAGGTTTAATTGCAGTATTGGCACTTTGCAATAAATAAGGGTTTTGCATCACAGTTTGTACATTAGGTCTCTAAGAGGTTTGTAGTCACTGTGCTAGGGATTGGGTATAAGAGATGCCAATATTGGACACATACTGCAATGAGATATTCTGTAAAGACACTCAAGTCAGAAGGAGCCTTACAAAAAGTAGAACACTGGATGATTTAAAAAGTTCTTTCTAATGCCAAGGCTCTTAAATCCTAACACTGCAACACCCAACCAACTCTTATGTACAGTAGAATTTCTTATAATGTCTCTAAAAAGAAAAGACAAATTTGCTACAGTTCAAATATGAGAGAAACTGAATAGATCGGATTCTGAAGAATATTCTGTTTCTTGTTTTTTCCTCCATGGATGTTCTGCTCATCACCTATTCAATGTTAAATCCATAAACAATCACTGACTTCAAGAAATCTATCCAAAAGACACAAGCTCAGATGAAGATTTATAATATCAAGATGGGTGCACATATGCATGTATTTGCTTATTTGAGACAGGGTCTCATCTCACGAAGTTGCCCAGGCTGGGTTGGAACTTACAGTCTTCATGCTGCACCTCCCAAAATGTCACTACTACAAATGTGTGCCAGCACACCCAGCTTATCCTGAGATGTTTCTTAAGTATTATTTCCTTCAAAGTCCTCCAGTAAGAGATATTAAGCACGTTTAGACAAATGTTATAGTTATTAAAGTAGTATTTTTAAACAATAGCTAATAACATGAGAAACATAATAAAGTAAAATTATAATGTAAAAAGCAAACTTAGTATTTTAACTGTAAAATAAATGAATGCCTAATACATATACAAATTAGAAGGAGACATACAGCAAAATATTAACTACTATGTCTGTGTTCTAGGATTTTTAATTTGTGTAATTCTTTTTTCAAAATGTTTTAAGAGGGCCGGGGATACAGCTCAATGGCTTAACTGCCTGCCTGGGAAGCACACTGTCCTCCTGAGTTTGATCCCCAGTACAGAAAAAAAAAAACCTTTAGGAAATATATTCATTTTCTGATTTTAAAAATAAGCAAAAAAGCTATGCTACATTATGTTGGATTTGTAACTCAGAAAGCAAAACAAATTCTTGAAAAAAGGTAAGTCTAGCATAAAAAGTCAAATTTTCATCTGATCCTATATTTAAGATGGTTGCTAAGCACACAGCTGCCTTTAAATTAATCAGTAAACAAGCAACAGCTGGGATAATATCCAGTTTTATTGAGCATGTAGAACAACAGAAACTCTCGTACCTAGTTAGTAAGGATATAAATCAGCGTAACCACTTTGTAGAGTACATTCATTGTTGCTAATAAAACTGGAAATTCATGTATCCTACTAAACTGCAATTTGTTCCTAGTACATACCCTAGAGAAGTCTTATATGTGGACAAAAGGAAACATATACAGGATTACATTGCAAAACTGTTTAATAGTGAAACAATCCAAATTATCATTAATAGAATAATATAAATACACTGTGAAATATTCATTCAATGGAATACTATATACTAGTGAAAATAAAGAAGGCACATATCAATATCAATAAACCTTAAAAATGTGAGTAAAGAAAAAGGAAGTGTATGAAAGATACAGATAATAGAAGGTAATTCATATAAAGTTAAAACAAATGAAAGAATATTATGAAGCTTTTAAAAATGCATTTTTCTATTTAACTGGATATTGGCTATTTTCACTCTTTATGCTTAACTTTCCCCATAAATCACTGCCCTCCTTTCACAAAGTCCAGATAAATAGAAAAATGTAACACTTTTAATTACTGACTCAGTAAAGCCTAAGGGAAAAAAGGTGATCGTACCTAGCAGCCACAATGAAAGCAACCCGTGACAGTGTGGCTAAATCACTGACTGGACACCCAGAAGGACAATCTTCTAGCGGTTAGGCTTACAGGCCTACAAAGGGGCATTACATACTATAGCAACTTGCATATGAAGGCTTTTACTTGATGTAATGGAGATTTTCTCTCCAACCACAATAAACTAGAACTCTCAAACAGTCATATCAATCAGTGACCAAGACTATCAGCTTAACAATGCAAAGAAAGAGCTCCAGTTTCTTTGTTCTTGTCTTTCTAAACTGATCCCATTCCTCTCTTCACATCTGCCTCTTCCTCTAGTCCTCCATTCTCTCATTTCCCTTACCTTCTCTCCAACCCCTGCTTCCACCTTCAGATACTCATTCTCTTTCTCAGAGAGAGAAATCACCCACAGGGAGAGAGCTGGCACACAAGTGAAGAACAGTGGGCTAGCTACGCAGCCACTCTGCATCTCACCCTTCTTCTTGGAAATGTCCTTACCTCCACCTGTCTTTCCAAACATTTTTTTGTCTGATTTTTTAAATTAAATTCATTCTGAATATGTTATGCTATATTATAAATGGATGTTTCCAAGATCTTTATGTAAACAAAACTACAGCATTACAATGTGTGCGGTCTCATGCCTGCAATTACAGCACCCAGGAGGCTGAGGCAGGAGGACTGCCACAAGTTCAAGGCCAGCTTGTGCTACACAGTGAGTTCAAGGTCAATGTCGGCTTCTAGCACTATGGTCATCCACTAGGAAAACAATTATTGAATTTTTGATATAATTCAGGTATAAAAAAATAAGTAAGCAGCTACACTCTTAATTCACTGATAGAGATATCTGCTAAAATAATATCTGTAAATATAATATCATGTATGCACCTTGTACAATACCAAAACATTATGAAAAGTTTGCAATGTATTATCGAATCTGTATTGTTAAGGTGTCTTGAAACTGTCTGATTGACATTTGTAGTTCAATAAAATGAAATAAAAAATAAAATAAATAAATAAATAAATAAATAGTAAAAAAAAAAAGAAAACAAAGTAAGACTCATGGGGGGTGGATACAACTGCTTAGTAATACTGTAAAATTCATTCTGTGTTTGTCTCCCCTCACTTCCTGCACCTATCCCCTTAGATACAAGTGGGAAGAATAAAGATTCTCCTGACTTGTCACTGAGAATTTAGTAGCTTGGGGAAGCTAATCAGTTCCAATACTCTCACAATGCCACATGATGAAGACAAGCCAATTCAAAATACCAGCAGTATCTAAAACCCACTTACCCACCACCTATTATGAAACACCAGACTACATTCAGTTAGCCTGATAATTCCAGCTAAGTTCAGTGCACATTTGACTAATTTTGATATTTCCTCGCTTTTTAGGAATATGCAAAATCAACCATCTGAATTTGGTTGCCCAAATTCCCCAAACTGCATCAAACTCTGGGACCCATGCCACACAGCTTGCAGTCCTACTTGGTGTCTGAAAATACTAGGTAAAATGACTGTATTTGAACTCTGATATATCAGTATGTTTCAGAGACTTCTTCACTTACACCTAACATGATACCATAAGGCAAAAGACCCACAGGGGCCATTCTGCCTGGAAAACAAGTCAAGGCGGTTACACAACCCTCCACAGGGATCTGTGCACAACAGCCCTGCAAGGAAGGAACGCAGAGGAGCGGGTAAACAGCTCCCCCTTCATCAGTTCATGTTCTCGCCCAGATTCCTCCAGAAAAAACAAGCACAGCTTTTACACTGCATTAATTATTTTTGTAACAAGCAACTCATTTTCATGTTCCTTTCCCAGCTTATTTGTCCCCATAATTCTTTACCCTTTGCTTGCAATCTCTCCTCCCCACCATGTTGTACTATTTGTATGGAAAAAGAAAAAAAAAAAAGTTGTTTCTTGCCAAGTGTGACATCAACTCATTCTTATTTAGTGATGTCCAGCAAGAACTTGCTCTCCCAAAATGTTTGCTCAGTTTTGAAACAACAAGATGACTAACTGCATTCTGTTTTCTCTGTCACTAATTTTTAACGCATTCACATAACTTCTGAAACAAGTGACACAACTCGTGTCTATGACCCAAAGCACTTGACACATACACACAGATCATTCCAAATACCTTCAGCAAGACAAAGCACTGCCCCTGAGTTACTAAGAGGGAAAAAAGATAACACGATGACGGTGTAACTTGGCAATGTTAACTTCTCTGAAGACATCTCTGCTTCTAGTAACAAGAGATAGTTATTAAAGAAAATGCAAGCCAAAATCATCTTCCTAACTTGCGTTCCTTATAGAGGTTTTTTTCTCCTATAAAGAAATAAAATAACAAGACAAGCATTAAATACTTAAGACTTCACACTTCAGCAAGGCTTTACTTAATAAATACTTGGAAAGCCAATAATTTTATTCTACACATAAAAATAAGCTAAAATTCACAATTATTTTCAGATCACTTACTGGCAAAATTGGTGCTAATATTCTTAAAAGGTGTTTAACTAGGATAGAATATCCAACTGTGTCAGGTACTACTCTCTCTTGAAAGTCTTCTTAAAATCACTTTCCATTTCATTCCTCTGCTAATTAAAATATACAAGTGAAAGCAGTATTCTTCAATGGTTCTTCTTTCAGGGAATAAGAGCAACAAACCTGACTTAACCATCAGAAAGCAGAAAGAAACTAGTGTTGACTCTTCTGCACTAAAGCCAATTCTGTCACATTCTAGCTACTACAGACCAGGATGACCCTAAGGTACCTGGTCCTATACCAAAAAGTTCTGAGTTAGCGCTAGCTGACCAGTTCATTCCCTAGGATGTCAAGACATTTTGAGGTTTCTGGGGCTACTCTAGAGGAGTCAGTTTAAATCCAACTGACTCCCACTAGAAATGTCTGAAGGGCCACTTAGAGATCAGAAGTCTTTAAAGCTAGCTGAGATTCCAAAGTTCTCAGAGATTCTAAGTTTGTGCCAAGGAATGAGGATTGTAAATTCAATGCCAACCTGGGAAATATAGTGAGTTCAAGACCCGGACTACACAACCAGACCTGTTTAAAGAGAGAGCAACAGAAACAGAGACAGAGACAGAGAAAGAGCATAGTTCCAAATAAATTAGAGAAGCAAAGCAAGAAAACATATCTTCGTGTGGAACTGAAACTATTAACAAAACTAAATTCCCTTCGAGGTTAGCTCCACGATAGAATGAATGTTTAATATGAGTGAGGTCCTACGTCTCATGCCTAGCACCACCAAAATTTATTTATTTATTTTTTAATCAAAATGTCTATAAAGAGAACTATAGGTCTATGCTGCTGCTGCGTGTGTGTGTGTGTGTGTGTGTGTGTGTTAAATTAGCCTGAAAAAGACAAAGAGAATTATAATTATTGAAAACTGCTTAGGTGACTTCATCCCACCTGCATGCTTTTTGATTTTCAAAAAGTAAAATGAGGAGAGCTTTTTAAATTAGGGTTCTGGAAAAACTGCAGTGATTCAACACAAATTTCACATGCTCAATTAAGAACATTATTTTGGGGCGGGGATATAACCGAGTGGTACAAGCACCAGCCAGGCAAGCAAGTGCAAGGTCCCAAGTTCAATCCCCAATACCACACACACAAAAAAACAAATAACATCATTTTATCAACATAAGTGTTAATGGCTAATGGCTTCTAAATGAAGATAGCAATTTTTAACATGAGTACTGCAAATTCATATTGGTATTACTCTTGGTTTAAGGATTCAGGCCCAAAAGGATGAATTTTTTTTCAGTATTAACAGTAAAATAATAGTACAAAGATTCATAATCCCCTACTACTACCAAAAGTTTCAGTTTGCCTTTCATAAAACATTAGACTTGTGCTAGGCATGTCAATGCAGAGGCATTTGTCATGCCCACAGACTACATTCAATGAATGACAAAATCAACTCGAGAGAATAAATAAAATAAAACCAACCCGAGAAAACAGCAAATGTAGAAGACACCTACTATTCCATCCTATTTTTCTCCCCATCCTTCTAAGCATTCTCATTCTTGCTCTCCACTTCCTTGCTCTCTCTCTATTTCCTGGCTACCCTGAGGGAAGCTGCTTTCCTCTGCTACACAGCATATGTCTTGATGCCAGCCAACTGTGGACTAAAGCTTATGAAACTGTAATGAAAAGAAACCTTTACTCCTTCAAGTGCTGTATTAATTTTGCCTCAGCAACAGAAAACTTATTAATACAACTATTTTTCGAGATAGCATAGGAATTATAGGCACAGGTTTTGGGGAACAAGTATATCTCAGTTAAAAACTGCTGGTTAGCCTGGTGTGGTAAGGCTTGCCTGTGGGATGCTGAAGCAGGAAGACTGCCCAAGTTCAAGGCCAGCCTGAATGACACAGTGAGACCTTGTCCCAAAAATCAAAACCAAGACAAAACAAAAAATCACCCCCCCAACAAAATAAAACAAAATACACATTATTTAGCTACTTGCAAGCTCCAGGACACTGAACAAACCTATTTCTCTAGATAAGTTTCCTTATCTATAAATGAGGATTAAAATGTGACCATAAAAGAAGGTTACCATGAGAATTAAACATGAGATGCTTCATGGAAGTGCTTAGCTCTCTGTCTGATAGACCAAGACTGCTTTATAAAAAATAACCAATTAATTATTATGGATGGGGACAGAGAGATGGCTCAGTGGAATAAGCGCTTCCCTGGCAAGTGCAATCCCTGACTCTGCCAAAAAAAAATTATGGAAAGTTAGCACTGTTTAGTACTAGAAAATAGTTGTGTTCCCCAAATCATTTTTCTTCAAATTAAAACTCTAATCTGCTTGAACTTTACTTCATGTTACAAGATTTCCAGACAATGACCTTGGGAACAGACATTTAAAGTATTGCTTTTAAATGTTACTATGTTTCAAGTCTGAGATATTTTTGATCCCTGGTTCTCATATCATGTTAGATATTCACTATTTATCACCCACATATATGATTAAGATACATCTAGCTCTTTATTGAAGGTCAGTCAAAGTCTTCCAGTATATAGTACGCCCAAGTCCTTTGCTAAGCACAGTAGGAGTCAATTATATGATGTCAAATAAAGCAAAAGTTAAGATCAAAATCTTGCAACATCTTGTGATCTATGGGCTTATTTTGAAATTTTTTAGTTTATAAAAGGCAAGATTAGCTGAAGGCAAAGCAGTCCATAAATATTTTAAAAAGGAGCAAGCTGTGAAAGCTACAGAATTGGAACCAACACATAGAATATCGCAGTAGTGTTCATGTTGGTATCCCCAGTTTCTCAATACTGAGGATTAAACCCAGGGGATGCTAAACTATATCCCAACCTTGTCGTTTGGTGTGGCATGATTTGGCCTGGTGTGGTATGGTCAGGTTTGGTTTTGCTTGAAGCAGGGCCTCATTAAATTGCCCAGGCTTGCCTTGAACTCCTAATCTTTCTACCTCAGCCTTTTGCATAGCTGGAATTACAGGCATGTGCCACCAAAAGGGAGATCCCTCCCTTTTGAATGAAACTACTTTTTAATGAAATGTGGAAATAGTAAGGCCGGACAAATAGCTGAATGGATTAAGTGCCTGCTTAGGCAGACACAGGGACTGGGAGTTCAATCCCCTGGCCTGCAGTGATGGCCCCACCCCCAGAGCACACTGAGACGGAGAACTGAGACTGGACATGGTGGTATAAGACTGTAATCTCAGCATTTAGGAGGCTATAGACAGGAGTATCACTATGAGTTGGATCTATGCAGTAAGACCCTATACACCCTGTCCTAAATACAAAGAAAAAGAAAAAGAAATGGTACTCTGGAGTGAAGAGACAAATAATGTTTTTCGACTGGCTTAGCTACTTCTGTGACTTATCATTTTCCAGTTTTCAATTCTTGACAGTAACTATGGAAGCAAAGAGGTGTTAAATAGTTCTGCCCTGTCAGACATTAACATCTTAGCTAGCCCAAGAAACTGAGCACACCTCTTCATTACTGTTTTTGCTGACCATATTTCTCTACTTCTAATAAAACTTTGTGCTCTTCACCTAAAAAGCCTTTACTCATCCTAGCTTTTATATAGCCTCACACTATTCATTTAAGTCCATTTCACCCTTTTATACCTGCTTTGGTTATATTTGCTTAATCTACATTAGAACACAGTTCTAAAATTAGACATTTGGGAATACTCTCTGTATAACCACAGTGGTCACCTCCAGTATCTTACCTTTTTCTCCCTCTTTGTGATTTATGTAAAGACGTATCAATACCAGTATGGGCAAGGTCCAAGAGACTATGAAAGAGATTGGTTAAGAAAAACTTATACTCTAGTGGGGTAAGCCACTAGAAGGTTAAGTTCTTTAAAAGCAAAGATGGTATACTGTGCTGTAAGTACATCTACTAGAATAAAGAGTAGCTGTCACATGTTTGCTGAACAAATGAACAAGCAGAAAGGTTGGTAAAGGCAAGGTGAAATGAGGACAATTTTCTCATAGGAAGGGCTTGGGCTCTCATCTGAAGGTTTCAAAGAAAGAAGTAAAGAAAAGAATCCAATCACTTTGACTTGGTACTCATGATAGCTTGAGGTCCTTTTGTCCAGTGAAGAAGCACATACCCAAATCTAGCATCAATCAAACATTCTGAAGAAGAATCACATAACCTGAAGGAGACCTAAGAAAGATCCCCAGAGGTGTACAAAGCTAGAGACTGGGGATATAGCTCAGTGGTAGAGCGGGTGCTTAGCCTGTGTGAGGCCCTGGACTCTAATCCCCAGAACCAAATGGAAAAAAAAACTAATTGGCATTATAAAAGTGCATTAAAAATAAATTTATTTGAGCCTAAGGAAAAAATTCTAGCCAGAGGTAGCTAATCTGTCTCCATACTTTCTAAATGAGCCTATAGCATTTGCCTCAATAACCTGTGTCCTATCACACGCTGGGAGGACAGAGGTTCAAGGAGTGTTACCAAAGAGAAAATAGGGATAAAACAAGGCCAAAATAGACAGGCTCCGGGACTGCAGCTTCTTACTACAAATCAGAAGACTGGCTTCAACTACTGCTAAAAGAATGGCTTAGTTGTCTAACGGAGAGGAGTTACACTCATATCTGGGAGTATTTTTTCTTCATTTCCATCTAACGTTCTTAATATGTGGACTGCACTGATAATCTGTTTCAATCTCTTCCAGTACATGGCCAGGAAACAGGAAGAACTGCAGAAGGATAAAGCCTATCGGGCCACAATGTCAACATTAGCCTTTCTCTGGTCCTCTGACCAAACTCTCAAATGGTTCTTACCTTTTTGTAAATGTATCTCCCTTGTGATTCTGGTTTCCTTTTATTAATTATTGATGTTCTGACCTATTTTCCCTTATTGCATAATTATGGAACACTGCCTGACACTGTGGTTTTATCTACCTACTACTGTTCAATGATCACATCCTAAAGAAATAGTGGATGTCACAATGAGATTTATTTTACCTTCTTTATTTACAAATCTCCTTTGCTTTTGGAATAATAACTGTCCTAGCTAGCAGTTCATCTTCATTGATTTCAGGTAGGCTAAATTAGAAGCAGCTATGACACTACTATCCAATTTTGTGTTTGGGACAAGTCCTAAAATAGAACTTTTATTCTTTCTTCAATGGTGTGATTTTCCAATCTTCTTGTCATTATCACTCTATGTTTGAGAAGAATACTCCAGAATAAGGTTAGAGTCTTGGAAAAACAACTCAATATTTTAAATAAGCACTGTTAGTGCTTATTTAATAAACAAACATAATAAAATATAGGGTATCACAATAAATACTGCAGAATAAACATAATGCTAATAATGAGATACCAAATGGAATATAAACAAATAGAATAAGCATTACCTCACCCTAACTACATACAAGCGATGATCAAAATATATAGCAAATGTTTAAAGTCCTTTATTACATTAAAAAGCGAGATACATTTGCTATTAGTTCCAGTGTGTCACAAGAGTGGATTATTTTGTGTACCTAATATTTATTTTATCATACTAAACATATTCCTTAAGGTCTCTTAGAACTCACTCAAAATTCAGAGTTCCAGCTGGATGTGCTAGTGCACCCCTCGAATCCCAGCACCTAAGAGGCTAAAACAGCAGACACACACCTGGACTCTTATGTGCACTTCTGGAGATCACATTCTAAAGGGCAAGCATGGAGTACATTTAGGGTTCAGATAGAGGGCTGACCAACAAGCTAATCATATGTTAGCAACTAAAATAGCCTGGAGAAGAAATTATTCTGTAACTTTCAAGTAAGTACATACTACTTTTAAAATCAGAGTAAGATTTTCATTTTAGAAGTAAAAAAATTTTCAGTGACATCCAGTGTTGAAAAGGATATTATGAAACTGAAACACTATAAACTGGTTTATTAAATCTCTTGAAAAGCATCTGGTCATACACGGTAACTAACACAAAACTGTTGTTATAGTGGCTTTGTTTGTGATCACTAAATACTGGAAGTAATCCAAACATTCTCCAATGGTAAATGCAAAGACAAACTCTGGTATGTCTATAAGATGGAATACTAGTCAGCAATAAAAAGGAGCAAACTATCAATACAAAAATGGACGAATCTTGACTACACTATTCTAAAGCAAAGAAGCCAAACTCAAAAGGATACATATGATTCCACTAATATGACATTCCAGGAAAGGTAAACTATAGGGACAGAAAATCCATCAATGTAGCTGAGGTGAGGTATAAAACTGATTACAACAGTGCATAGAGCTCTGGGGAATGACAGAATTACTTTATATCTTGGTAGTCAGAGTACTTACATGGCTATATGGCTCCATCACTCAAAGAACTGAGTGATAGATCTGTTTTCCAGGTGAATTTTACTATACTTAAGTTATACCTTAAATTTTTTAAAAGAGAATTTAAAAAAAAACCCTGATAAAGGTTTCACAGAGAAGTATGACAAAGAGAAATACCTTATGTACAAAGGAATGAAAGAATCATCTTTTTAAATTTAAGAATAAGGGCTTCATCAGATTAAGAAAAAGAAAAAGCTTCATTACCAGCAGATGTGTAACCGAAAAAAAAATGTGAAAAGATCGCCAGAAAAAAAGAATAGGGTACCAAACAAAATCCTGCATCTATCCAAAGAAATGAAAGTCCCCAGAAATAGTTGAAAGGAAAGTAAGTACAAAATACCTTTTTCTTATTTTTAGCTGCTCTGAATAATTCATTGTCTAAAGGGGAGGGAGGATTACAAAGCATAGCCCAAAGGCCAAATCTCATTCATTTCCTGTTTTTGTAAGTTAAGTTACACTGGAACACAGTAACATTCATTCTTTCATGTATCTTCTATAGTTGCCTTCATGAAACAGGAGTTGAGGACTTATAACAAAGACCAGATGGCCTACAAAGCCTAAAATACTAACAGACACTACAGAAAAAGTTTACTAACCCCAGGTGGAAAGCAAAAATAGTACCAATATACCATTCACTAGCTTATAGCATATGCAAAAGAAAATATATGACAACAGCACAATAGCTGATGAAGAAACTGGAAATATACTGTGATTAAAAAAAAAAAACTTTGCATTAAGTGGTTACTAAAGACATACTATAGATCCTAGGACAACCACTAAAATATTCAAGATATACATAATAAGCCAGTACTAGAGACAAAACACTGAATCATAAAAAGACAACCCTAAAGAATTAAAGGGGGGAAAAGGAATAAAGAACAGGGACAAATAGAAACCAATTTTTTAAAAGACTTACCAACCACACTGAAATTATTTTATATCTAAGAGGACTAAAGACATCATTTAAAAACAGATTCTCAACCTGTATATAAAACCGAAACTCAGAGGTAGAGATATAACCCAGTGTATGCTTTATTTGAGACCCTAGGCTTAATACCCACCACCATCAAAGGAGGTAGGGGGGGGTTGGAGGGTACAGAGCAAGACTTAACTAAATGGTGGCTAAAAAAGAAATCTACCTTTAACATAAACACAATGCTAGATTAAAAGCTAATGAATGTGACAGATCTGACTTCTCACTAGATCCAAATAAAAAGGAACTTATAAAGGTAAAAACTTCCCTCTCTAGAAGTATAAAGCTAAAGAGAATGTATAAAATATAGTCTTTTAAGGTCCAGGAAATCAACAATCTACGAAAAGATTATATCTTTAAAAGCAGCTGAACTTAATCTGGACATGATAGTGCATGCCTATAATCCCAGTACTCAGGGGCTGAGACAGGAAGATCAGTGTGAGTTTGAGGCTATCCTGGGCTACAAAATGAGTTCAAGGCCACTCTGAACTACACAGTAAAACCATGTCTCAAAAAAATTAATAAATAAAATAAAATTACATTTTTTAAAAATAATAGCTAAACTTAGGTAAAAAATAGTAGAAATCTAGGGCTTTCTTTTATCCCTTTTGCCTCAAATGAACCAGATGCAGTGCCAGAATGGAGCACATTATAACACCAGGTGCTTTCCCCCAGCAGGAGGAGAGGCTGGATTTGGAGCAATGAGTAGCATCCACTTCCATCAGCACCATCAGCAGAACTGCCTGTCAGAGAAGGAAGTACTAACTGCTCTATGACATGAGGCTATGGTCATAGTTGAAACAACCTTAAGTAAAAGAGAAGATTTGAAATGACATGAGTTCTGAGTGTGCCACATTCCCCACAGACAGAACTATTGATAGATGGCAGAAGCCTTCCTGGATCCAGGCGCTTGTTTAATAACTGGTCGACTATTAACCAATGTAGGCATAGGGGTAACCCCTAAGAAAGCAAAATTTAAAAAGACAAGTTTAAAAATTAAGCAGACATATGAAGAAGGCAAATAAGAGGTCTTCTTCACATGAGAGGAAGACAGGACAATGTGGTAGTAACACAGATACCAATGGTCATAAATCATGAAACAAAGAAACTTCACAAATTTAGAAAGCACATCACCAAAAAATAATGAAGAAAAAGTAACAATGACATTATCTAAAATAATAAGCTCTTCACAGAAAATTACAATATGCAAAGAAACAGGAAAGTTTCACTTATAGTGAGGGGTGGGGAATGTTAAAGGAAACTGCTTCTAAATATCCATGATATTAGATAAGCAGAAAAAAATTTCAGAGAAATTATTATATTTAAGAGAACTAATGGAACTAACAATGAAATGTCCAAATAATAGTGACATTCATTAGCTGGCCTAATAGCTCAGCAAATTAAAAGCACCTGCAGGGGGTAGGGGGCTCCACTCCAGGTCTGCAGTGTCAGACTGGCCCATGCTCCTGCAGTGACTTGAGCTGACAACTGAGACTGGTGGCACATGCCTGTAATCCCAGCTCTTAGGAGGCTGTAAACAAGAGGATCACTGAGTCCAATCTAGTGATGAGACCCTAAACATCTTTGTAAACCCTTCCCTAAAACACAAAAAGAAAAAATGAAGTGACATTTGTGAACCTACAAATGAAGATTCTCAATAAGGAGATAGAAACTGTGCATATAAATACCGGAATTGAAAGTACAATAATTGAAATGAAAAATTCACTTAAGCAGCTCAGTAACAGCTTTGGGTAGCAGGAGAATCACTAAGCTTGAAAGAAGAATTTATCCAATCTGAACAGGGCAAGCTATTAAAGAAAACTTAATAGATTCTGAGAGATCTACAACATAAATGCATAATGGGAATTCCAGGAGGAAAGAAGCTTCCTAAATCTGGCAAAAAATATTAAATGCACACATTCATGAAGCCCAATGAACCTCTAGAAGGACAAATAAAAAGTTAAAGGACAAGGTTAAAAAAAAAAACCCTAAAAATAGCTAAAGAATAGCAACTAATTTGAAAACAAATACTGGGAGGGAAACCTGTCAACCAAGAATCCCATACCAGTGAATTTATTCTTCAAAAGTGAAAAAGAAATAAAAAGATTCCTATATAAAGAAAACTGAGAAAACATACTGCTAGTACAACTGTATTACAAGAAATACTGAAAGAAGTTTCTTGAGGCTAAAAAGAAGTGACAGTCATTGATGACCTCAAGTTCAAGAAGAATAAGAAAAACAAACAATGGTAGATACGTAAATTAACATGAAAGATTTTATAAACATATTTTTATGCTTATCTTCTCTTAATTTATCTTACTTTTTTAGTAGGATTTTGTTTTATTTTTGTTTTTCTTTGCAGTACTGGGGATTGAATTTGGGGCCCTGTGCTTGCCAGGCAGGCACTTAAACCACTGAGCTATGCACAGCCCCTCTTGTTTTAAAAGAAAATTTTAAAGCAATAATTACATTTCAGATTTACAAATATATACAGACACGTGTTAATATTAACAGTAAAAAGAGGAAATAAGGAAGCTAGGTTAGAGCAACTCTATTTTACCATAAGTTAGTATTAATTTGAAGTAAGATTCTAACATATTGAGATACACACTGGATTCAGTATCATGTTTTTCAAAAGGAAGGGAAATGCTGGAGCTAACTAAATGTGCTACTAAAACAAACTTAGGGACTTGCTGTCCAGTTACACCCAGAGGATCAAGTGCTAGTGCTGCATGAGGGATGGTGTGCTTCTGCCATCTGCCCTCATAACCTGCTATGCTAACTGGCCATCGTGCAGACAAGAAGCATCCATCTAGCCAGAGGTTGCTGCTTCTTTTTTTTTTTTTTTTAATGTATTTAATACAGGGTCTCACTGCACAGATTGGACTCCTAGTGATCCTACTGTTCTCAGCCTCCCAAGCACTGGGATTACAGGGCACACCACCATGCCTAGTCTCAATGTCTCAGCCATGCCCAGTCTCAACCTCCATGTTAGTGTGCCCCAGGGCAGGGCTGGCACAGCACACAGAGATTGAACCCAGACCCTGCATCTGCCTAAGCAGGCACTTTAGTCTGCTGAGCTATCTGGCCAGCCCCAGCAGCTTTTCTATGGCAAGAAGCAGCCAGCAAAGGATATGGACTACAGAATCCAATAACACAGAATGAATAATAATTCAGAATGAATGAATAGAAGAGGGAAGAGACCAAAGCTTGAGGATCCTCTGCTAACCCAGTCAGCTTATGGCCTGGTGCGTTTTCACAGAGCTCCCCACTGTAACAGCTGCTGCTATCAGAAGCCTCTGAGCCCTCTGCTTCCTGTTCTACTTTGCCAGCCCCACAGATTGAGCTCCAAAGTGAGATCAGCAAGGAAGTTGAGTCTGAGGTGACCCATATGCCAAAGAGTCAGTAACTACCTCACCTTTTACACCCAAGAATTCCACAAAAGATGAGCTCTTGTGGATCCCAGATGTATAAGGTCAATGGCTAAAAAAATGAAAATGCAGAGTTTGACTGGGATGAGGAAGCCTCCCTTGGAATGACAAATTTTTTTCCATTGGTTTCACAAACAAACTACAGTGCGTGCTGGCAACCTAACTTTGCTTTAAAATAAAAATGCCATACTTACTCCCTGGAATTGTCACTAAGAAAACAACTCTACCATGCCATGCCGTGCTGGCCAGCCCCACCCAAGGGGCGTGCTGAGAGGTGACTGAGACTGGGCATGGTGGTGCGCTCCTATAATCCCAGCTCTTAGCAGGCTGACACAGGCGGATCACTACGAGTCCAATCTACGTAGTGGGACTGTCGACCAGGTACTAAAATGCAAAGAAAGAAAGAGAGAGAGAGAGAGAGAGAGAGAGAGAGAGAGAGAGAGAGAGAGAGAGAGAGAGAGAGAGAGAGGAAACAACTCTAGAAAAAGTTTTTTTAAAAAATCAAAGGAAGAATTAAATAGTATCCCTAAAATACCTAGTACAAAAAAGGCACTCATATAATGACAGAGGAACAAAATGGTAGTTCAAACAAACCAATAACTATGCTAGTTTTACACCTCATTCAAAAAGCAAAGGGCCAGGGGTGTACCTCAGTGCCTAGCATGCACAACAACATGTTGTTCATAAAACACAAATCTTAAGACAAATCACTGAAAAGGATAAAAAATGACATATAAAAAGAATTAAAATATATTATGTACATATACCAACTCCCCAAAATGAATGTAATTATTATGTCCTATAAGCATATATTAATAAAAAACTGAAAAAATACACACCATCAGAGTATATTAAAAAGTTAAAGCCCCTAAAATAAAAAAATTACTTAAAGATAACACAAAAAGAATATTTCATAATAATAAAAGAAGTATTACATCAGAAAGATATAATTATTCTAAATATACACATGCCTAAAAATATGGCCTCAAGGCAAATGAAAGAGCCAGGAATGGTGGTGCACATCTGTAACTCCAGCACCTGGGAGGCTGAGGCAGGAGGATTGTTGCAAGTTTGAAACTAGCCTGGGCTACAAAGTGCTGCATAGTGGGACCCTGTCTCAAAAAAAAAAAAGAGAAAGAAAGAAAAAAATAAAGATAGACAGGAGCAAAAAACTAACAACAGACAAATATGGAATGTCTCTTTTTCCATAAAAAAGACAAAAAATTATTAAGAACAGATAAAACAACACTGTCAAACATAACTGATATAACTAATATATACTTTCAACCTAATAACTGCAGGTACATAATCACTAAAAGTGTACATGGGGGCCAGGGAGATGGCTCAGTGGAATAAGCGCTTCCCTGGCAAGTGCAAGGACCTGAGTTCAATCCCTGGTTCCGGGAAAAAAAAAGTGTACATGGTTATCTTTCAGAAAAATTAAAGTAAAAGGGGACCAGAGATGTAGGTTCAGTGATAAGCACTTGCCTAGTACATACAAGGCCCTGTGATCAATCCCAACACTGCCAAAATAAAAATAAAAACCAAACAAGCAAAAACTCTCAATAAAGAACACAGAACTAAAGGTCAAGAAAATAACAAAACTCCTAGACAATAAGACTAAAATGTCTAGGCATCCTTGAAGTTTGGGGATGACTTTTTTTTTTTTTTTTGCGGTACCAGGGATTAGAGGTGACTTTTAAGATACAATACCAATCTATTAAAGAACACTGTGGGCTGGGTGTGGTGGTACACACCTGTGATTACAGCACTGGGGGAGGGGGATGGATTGAGGCAACAGGATCACTGTAAATTTGAGGCCAGCCTGGACTACATATTGAGTTCAAGGCCAGCCTGAATTACATGGTAAGATGCTGTCTAAAAAATTTAAAAAAAAAAAAAAAAAAATTGGGACACACTATCAATGGAATAGAGTTGACAGTCCACAAATAAATCCTACATTGAGACTGGGAATGTTGGGAGACTGGGCATGGTGATTCACACCTGTAATCCCAGCTCTTGGGAGGCTGGAAACAGGCAGATCACTACAAGCAGACTCTGCACATCCTTGTAGACCCTTCCTTAAAATACACACACACAAAAAAATTCCTACATTTATGACCTTTTTTTTTTTTTAAGGTTCCAATACAATTCAATTAGGGAAAGCAGTCTTTCAACGAATAGTGCAGGGTCAACTGGACATTAATAAGCAGAAAAATACACTGAACTTAAAGACAATACACTTTTTACATAATCCAAATGAACCACAGATCTAAATGCAATCACTAAAACCATGATACTTCCAGGAGAAATCTCCACGAAAAGGCTGATAAACTAAATTTCATCAAAATTTTAAAAATGTTCATTCTTCAAAATACTAAAAGTGAAAACAAATGAAAAGCCACAGACATGAAAAACATTTGTAAATCATGTATCTAATAAGTTCTATCCAGAATAAAGGACTTCCCATGATATAAGTGAAAGACACACTTAAAAATGAGCAAAAGAGGGCCCGGGAGATAGCTCAGCAGAATAAGTGCCTGCCTGGCAAGCACAAGGTCCTGAGTTTAATCCCCAGATGAAAAAATATATATATAAATAACAAAGATCTGAACAGCTATTTTACTTTAAAAGATGAAAAAGTACTAAGTACATGAAAAGAATTATAATATCACTAGAAAAACACTATGTTATGGTCGAAATCTAAAATCTCCCCAGAAATCTCGTTTGTTCAGAGAGAGTACTTTCAGAAAGCAACTGGATCATAAGGGCTCAACTTTACTAGTGGATTAATTCTTGGATGAGATCATGATGTGATGGCATTATTGGGAGGTGATGGTAACAGGTACTAGGGCTTAGTTGAAGGTCGGGGGATGTCATCTCAAGGATGCTATCTGGTCTCTGGACCCTTCCTTGGTAGCTCATTTCCTTTCTCTGTTTCCTGCCTGATAGAAGATGAGCAGCATTCCTGCGCCAAGGCCTTGTGCAATGATGTTTCCGCTTCTAGAGCAATGGACCCAGCCAATTATGTACTGAAACCTCTTAAAACCACAAGCCAAAATAAATCTTTCCTCTTCTGTCTTTCTCAGGTATTTGGTCATAGGGACAAAAAGCTGACTAACACAAATATAAATGAAACCCACAATGAGATACCATTCCACATCCATTCCAAAGTCTATATAACCAGGAAGAGAATAAATGAAATTTCCATACACTGCTAAGGAATACCAAATGGTATTTGCAAAAAGTACAGCCGTTCTGAAAAAAAGTAACAGTTTGGTAAATGTAAACATACATATAAGGGCTGGCGAGACAGCTCAGTGGATTAAGTACCTGCTTAGGCAAGTGCAAGGACTGAGGTTCGATCCCTGGCATCACATGCTGCACAGAACCCCCTGCCCCCAGACATTCTGAGCTGGCCACAGTGTCTGGACATGATAGTGTACACCTGTAATCCCAGCACAGGGGAATCTGAAAACAGGAGAATCACTGAGTCTATGCTTCATAGTGAGACCCTCTAATATATAATAATCTACCAGTGCCAGTCCTAGAAACCCACCCAAAAGAAAACACAGTCACACAGCTACATGATATGATGCTCATAGCATCATTATTCATAGTAGTAGCCAGGCACTGAAAATCAGAATATACAAAGATACAGATATGTGGATTGCAGAGATTATTTTATATGAGATGTCTAGAAAAGCAGATCCAAAGTTGTCTAAGACTGAAGAATAGGATCAGGTACTAACTGCATGCTTGAAGCATTGTTAATCTGGCCCTCTTAGTCACCTCTTTTGAGCTCTACTAAGACTGAACCATCTTTCCTATACATCTTGTCTGTTTTTCCTGTTTGGTCCAAGTAAGAAGCCATTACACTCTCAGGCTGACTCTGCTATATCCAAGCATAATGTTTTTACAGTATATCTGCAGTATGTACCAGTTCTTTTATTACTAAATAATATTCCACTGGGCAAACATATGCTCTTTTGTTCATCCAATTCACCAACTAATTGAGATCTGAATTGTTTCCAGTAAGCTGAATTATTTAAGTATCACTGATAGACTAAAAATAGAGTTTTCTCTCTAAAAAATTGAGGTCACTCTAAAGTTTCCTGTGGTAGTAAATTTTTTTCCTCTTCCTGTCTTGATAAACAATAAGATAACAAGTGTGTCTCAGAACATATGTATTTTTCCAACTAGCTTGTAGGTGAAGTGAGATGTGACCTGGTTTTATAAGAAATCCAGATGCTACAGCAAATGTTACCAAGCGAAAGCCTAGAAAATCCTACCCCGGAGTTGGGATTTCACCAGCTAATTGTTTTAGTCTAGTGACATCTAGTGGCAAAAGTGTTCCTAAAACCAGAACTACATAAACCTAAACATCCTAGAGACTATTTTATGAAAAAAAATGGCAAATTATGAAAAAGAACTACAGTATTTATCAGCATCAAAGAACACTTTATCTTTGGCTAACATACTTGTTTTCTCAATGGCATTTATTGTTTTCCTTTTCTTGTAGGTAGTAAACACTAATACTGATACAGCAAAATTTGCTAAAATAAGCATTTCTATCTCACAAGTTAGAGAAAGCCTTTGGTTAAAAACACTGAGCCAAGGGTGGGGGCTGTAACTGAATGTAAGACGACATATGTAAGATAGACAAGGCCTTTGGTTCCATCCCTAGCACATCAAAAAGAAAAAAAAAAAAAAGACAATGATCAAAGCAACCTCTATTGTCTGTTCCAAAAACCTTCCAATTCAAATAACATTTTTTTTTTTGAGTGGGGGAGGAAAGGGACCATAGGGTGTTCAGAGTCTCACTACTAGATCAGACTTGTAGCGATCCACTTATTTAGAACCTTCCAAGTGCTTGGATTCTAGGCACATGCCACCTCGCCCAGTCTCAACTGCCATCTCAGCGTGCCCTGGAATCGAACCCCGGCCCCTGCACCTGCTTGAGGTGCTTTAATCTGCTGAGCTATTTGGCTGGCCCTTTAAACAGCATTTTTCTTCACATATACTTCTGTTTACTGACACTTTCATAGTTGGTGAAATTATTTATAAACTTTTGTAAATGTTTTTCATTGACACATAGTGGAAAATAGTTCATTACATATCTAATTCATTCTTTAAAATATCACTTTCAGCTCCATAGCTTTCTGTGATGCTGAATTTTTTTTTTTTTTTTTTTTTTTTTTTTTTTTTTT